>DWNA01000065.1:0-49524 GCA_018249835.1 Heliconius besckei | reverse complement strand
AAGAATTAAAAATGATTTAAGTTTTTATTTTTTTTATCTTACTAGCTGACCCGGTGTCGCGAATAGCAGAATACATATTTAAAAAAAATCTACTATTAGGCGATACGAAGTTCGCGGGTCTGCTAGTAATAAATATATTTCTACAATCGATGTGCATTTAGGCTATAAATAAATTTTATAAAAGGTCGAAAATGTTTAATTAAACAAAGTTACAAAAGTTAAATGCTGTTGAAATTCACGCGAAAACTAATGGTTGTTTTTATTTAAAAGAAACATACATACGTAATGAACTTTAAAAATTGTGGAAAAATAAGGTCAGTGTGCCAAATACAAAAATTATCTATTTGAAGTAACGAGATCGACCGTAAGGTGAGAATTTACGCAATTTCACTAATTATTTGCTGACTCAATTGGAAAAATAAGTGACATTATATATTTTATATTTATACACAATATTTAGAAAACTTTATATGACCCTATAGACCGTTTTATTTACCGTAGTCCTCTCTGACTAGAGCGTGAAGCTATGTTAAGTTTTATTTATATGACTAAAGTGTATGTTATATTCGTGTTCCCTGTGCAACGAGATCAAATGAGCGTCGGTGTTTAATGTCATCGGAACACCGTGGCTCAATATCGAGTCGGAGCTGTCGCGACTGGGTGCGGGAGCTGTCGCTGCCGGGAACTGACGCGGCCGGGAGATGTCGTGGCCGGAAGTTGTCACGGCAGGGAGCTGTTTAATATATGATCTACATCTATGTTATAAGTGACAAAACTACAAGATGTAGTCCAAACGCGTTGAGATATTCTGAGTCTGACCAATAAATACAATATTTATTCACTAATTACAAAATCAATTACAGTTCATAAAAATAAATTCTATTTTGAACATATGTACTTTTTGAAGCTTACGATTAAATTTAAAAAATAAACATTAATAATTCTACTTGCTACAAAATAATATATTCCGTTGAAACTATAAACAGAAGAGTTATTCGTTTCTCAAACATTAGAAATCGCTTATTTATCTAATTTCATAAAAATGGATTAATAAATAAATCGCTAGTAAAAGTTTTTGTAGACTTCGGTAGTGTTGTCACTTAGGGAGTTGTTCATTAAATTTAAATAGAGACGTTAATTATATGGTGAAGTCAGCGCGGCAGTTAGCAGTCAGTCAAGGGCGACAGCAACTAATTAGTGATTAGGTTAAAGATGAATATGTAGATCGTAGGAGGTAGTAGGGGGGTGTAAACTACTACTACTAACGACAATATTCTTAAAGTCCGTACGTGACATTAGTGTTCTACGAGATAACTTCTAGTGTGCAAAGGCAAATCGGAGAAAAGCTCATCTATAGATTTTAGCAATATGAACTTTTCTAATGTTATACAAAGTACTTGTAGTCATTATTTTACCCCAACTATGAAAAAATTTGGTTCTACAAACGTACCAAAAATGGAAATAGATCTTAAATAAACGATCAAAGTTACAGTATATAGGCTGAATAGACTATATTATATACAAAGGGAAAAGTTCAAGGGAATGAATGTTCATTACTAAAATTCAGGGTTTATCTTCAAGGACGCGTTTTTAAAATAGTAATACTTTGTATTGCTTTACGCACAACATTTACGAAACAAAAGTTAATTTCACGAATCGCTTTTTGGTGACTTCAATTACAATAATTTCAATGTGACGTTGAGTATAAAGCTGGCGCACGTAGATAGATGTTTTATCACCAATGATGAGATAGATATGATAGATTGGTTCATCATTGGTACATTTATAGATGTTTAATGCAAAGTTTATAAAGTTTATTTTTAAATGATTATGTATTAGTAGTGATTTAGAAATAAGTAATGATTGTTAATCTAGCCTCCATGCCGAGTGTTAGGTAAGACTACGTGGATGAGAGCATGCACGTGGTTAGGTTTTATAGAAGCGACAGATATTGTCAATATGCCAGTGTGATTCCGGATACGGCACAGAGGCTAGAGGAATAATACTACTGGTGAAGGAAATAAATGGAAGACAACTCAAGTGAATTTATTGTTTTATTATACTAATAATATATTACGTTCTACTGAAGATTAAGTGTCTTAACACTAGGTTCCGAGTTGGCTTTGCAGTGAAGGTAAAAAACTATATTTTTCTGGCTCCTATTTTGGTGATCACGCTTAAATATAAAGCTTAGTTTAAGTCTCGCTCAGAGTAGTATGTAACTCTTTATATTTATACATTTTTCACAGTTAAGGTGTTATATCACGCTAAAAATAATAAATAAATTCAGAAAATATATGAAGATTTAAGCGTACAGAACGGTCGATGAGTCGTGGCCGCCCTAAAGTAATCTGTAGATTTGATTTTATTATTTTAATCCTTCCTCTGAGTGGGAATCGAACCTTAGCCGTCGTGTTTACAATAATACATATCGTCACGACGACCTCAAAAGTTTATAAAGTTAATTTTTATTAATAAGACCTATGATGCCAATATCTTTTAGATCATCTCTTTGCTCTAATACAAGTCCTTTTTCGTTAGCTAATTGCAATAAAGATGATAAAGCTAGTGATATACTGAGTGATTCTTGCATATTAGGCGTTAATTTATTTGGTAATCTTGAATAAATATTGAAGAAAGTAGTCTGTGTGACAACTTCCCTTTCCCCGTGTGGAGTATTTTCTGTGAGCATTTTCCAAATACTGTGCTTTAATTGATTCATATTGACCTTCTTCGCTCGCATCGCGTAAGGAATGACAGTCTTAGCCACCTGTTGAAGAAAATGTTAAAAAATCAAATATTTGATTTCACTTAATTAAAAACTTTGTGGAGGGGAAGTAAACGCCGCTAAACAATGTTTGGATTGCTAATAATAAAACAATACGTAAATCTTTAACCCACCTTTGTAGGAGGTTCCAAGAAATCTCCAAGCTCCTCTGATTCCGCATGTCTCACTTGACCTTGTTGATCTGGTTGATCTCTAGCCGCAGTCGCGTCCTCATTGGCCCACTCGTCACCATCCTTATTGAAAATTAGAAATATTACCCATAGATTGATAAACAGATTATATGTATAATATAATAAAAATTTAAAAAATACAAGGGAGTTTATGTATTATGAAAAAGTTTTTTACAATTATTTTTATTTAAGTTTCTCTTAAACAAAAATGAGTAGATTACAAGCAAAGAGGCAGTTGTGGCGCCCCTGCGCAAGGGTGTGGCAGTTGCGGGTTCGATCTCCACTTAAGGGAATGAATTATTATTAATTAATAATTTCATTTCTTCGCTCGGGCACCACAGCAAAAACCCAGCGTTGAATCTCGCCACTCAACACGCAATGCCTTGAAAAATTCGGTGAAAAGTGGAGAACAGAGTGTCTTTTCACTAGGCTTCCTCTGTTTTCCCTGCTATATCAGGACACAGCGTGAAGCTGATTGATTGATTGACATAATTTTACATTGAGGCTGTCGCAACGGCAGCGGGACCGTTGCGGGTTCAATCTCGACATTGATTATTGATTGACTGATTATTGATGAATTGATTATTTAATAATTCCATCTTCTCGCTTTGGTCGCAAAAGAATAGCGCTGCTTTGCTCAACACACCATTTCTCTAAAATAGGTCAGTGCGTAGAGAACGAAGTGTCTTACCACTAGGTTCACTCTACCTACCCTGGTATACGCGAGATACGGCGTGAACAAAACAAACAATACAAACCGGTACATGATTTGAATAATATGAAGCATCATTTTCTTTATTCTTCTCTACAGTGAGCGGCTCAGTGCCCTGTTTTAGTTTGTCTTGCTCTCGCATCATTAATACATTGGGACGTAGAAATAATTTACGAAAATGAGTTTCGTCTAGACCTCTGAAAATCATTAACCATTTTCATTATAAATATATACGACTTAAAAATTATTTATATATAGATTTATATGTACATTTTACATAGTTCATCTATACTTATAATTAAATCGTAAGAGGGTTGGTGTCTGTACTTGCAAGATATTTAAAAAAAAATGTTATTGGGTATATGCCAAGTAAAACAAACAGGCTTAGTAATTAGATATTATAGTAAGGTTGTTGTAGCAATAGCGTGACACCGACTTCAAAATTATAACATCTTTGTCAAGTTATTTTTCACTTTTTAGTTTGTTGTTAGAAGTCGGTTTTTCTTTTTGTTAAAAATTAATTTATTTTACGATTTTAAGTGACGGGTAGATCCTAAAGTGATGCTTCTTAAACGAGTGGTGATGGTGGTGGTAGTGGTTGTCAACGAGTGGTTGTGGTTGTCCCATATAAAACTTCATTTAATTAGGTATTATTTTCGTGCAAAGTAACATTTTGGTATACTACAAGAACATACATAAAAACTTAAAAGTATTAGGGCGAATTGGGAATCTCCCTTTTTCGAAGTTGGTTGAAAGTGAGAACATCCTCTTTTTTGAGGTTGCAACGATCAACAACAGCAACGAATGCAACGATTAGGAATCTCACTTCTGACATCATATTTAAAAAGTTTTTACTTGTAACTATTACAGTATAATCAATTTTTTACCAAAAAAAACAAACTTTCTCAATTTTCACCGGATTCCATAATCGGAACCTAACCAAACTTTCACCAAACTATTCTTGAAGTGTATTCTTTCAAATAAAAAAAGAATCATCAAAATCGGTTAGCGCGACATTGAGTTTGCGACATCGTCTATTTGTCGCGCACATGCATTAGGTGCAAATTTAAGATTTATGAGATTTTCTCATAGATACCATTGTCAGACATGGACCAAAAAAAATGGGACCACTCGGGAAGCTTCACCTTTCAATAAAAAAAATTATCCAAATCGGTTGACACAGTCAAAAGTTATGAGGTAACAAACCTAAAAAAATACAGTCGAATTGATAACCTCCTTTTCGTACAGAAGTCGGTTAAAAAGAGAAAAAAAATTTTTGACAAAAATTAAAGTGACTTTTTCAAACAAAATAAATAATAAAATTATCGTTGTAAAATAAAACGTCATTTGTTAAAAATGACGACACCACCGCACACGCCCCAATCACCAAATCGAGTCGTAGGTTTTAGGGGCGAAGTTGAACGTAGTTTAGGTTTATTATAAAAAATAGATAATTGCGTGAAATAGAACGAGAGATATCTCTTTCTCATTCTGGTATTTTTTTGAAAATGAAAGTGGCAGATTTAGGTGTATAACCTATATGCTGCTCCTGTCAAAGGAGCGTAAACGATTCCTGTATATTTCAATAATAAATTTATTGTGAATATACTTTAAATATCTTATTATTTTGATATAAGAATCAATGTACTACTAATATGTATATAAAACAAGCACACCTATTAATAGGAGTTTTATATTTTGCTTCATTCCATCTGTTCCCAGTGGCCAAAGTCTTTCGGCTTATCGTTATCTTAGCAGGTTGTGCGGGTTTGTAGGCCGCCGGCACATTATTACTTTTGGCGTCGAAAGCTAGACCTACGCCTAGGAAATCTAATTGTCTTTTTGTACGAGGCGGTTTTTTTCCTTCTTTTTTCAGTCTGCTTGTAGATTGCGAACGCCCGGACATTTTTAATGCTGTTTAAACATAAATACCAATGTTGATTATTTTAATATTCTTTATTGCGTTACAATTAAGAGAGAACTAATAAGAGAGTCATATTGAGAAAAAAATATAAATCAAATCAGGTAGGCAGACGGAACCTAGTGTTTAGACACTCCGTTCTCCACTTTCCGCCGAATAAGAAATGAAAAAATGAATGAAAGAATAAGACGAAGAATTTATGTTGACAAATATTTTAACAGCTTCACATTTTTTCCCACAGCAGGGTAGGCAGAGGGAATTTTGTGTTTAGACACTATATTCCCTAGATTCTACGAAGCTTTCGAGATGTTCCTGTTCTGTTCCTGTTCCTGTGATGTTCTCCTTTAGCTTATGCCAACAAAGAAAAAACAAAAAGACAACAGCTCTTCCACGATCTACTGAGCGGTAATGAGAACTTAAAGCCAAGACCCTAATAAGTTTAGCCTTGACGATATCTCAAAAACAGCTTAAGCCAATAAAAAAAAGCAAAAAAACACATATCCCGTACCGCGGTTCTCCTTGAGCCGCCAGTGCGCGGGTCCCGCCCACGCGTCCGCGATGGCGCAGTAGGAGTACTCGAGGCGCGCGTGGTGCGGCGCGCTGGGACGCAGGTCGGTGAGCGCAGGCCGCGCGGGCGTCATGCGCGATACGCACGTCGCCAACCCCACACCCGCCTCCTCGTCGCTCGTTATGCCCGCCAGCGGGTCATCCTCTGGAAGTATTGCATATATTACACACAGACGGAATGTGAGACGCAGGTACATAAACAGGGAAATTAGAATAACTTATTACCCCAAAATTGGGCATTGAAACCGAAATCAGTGAAATCATCTCAATGATAATAGTCACACAAATTCAATAGAGACCTCAGCATAAAATATATTATTTCAATAACTTAAGCGTAAATTTAATTATTACAATAAAAAAATTTTTTTATAATAATATTTCGATCAATGGTTTTTAACTTTTACTTTCAAAAATTAAATAATACATGAAATTAACAAAAGTAAAAATAATAATTCATTATTTTTATTAATAATTACTATGAAAGTAATCATTATTTAAATGTACACTCACCAAACAAATGGTCTTGTCCCTCTTCCTGAGGAATAGGTTCCACTTCAGCATTCACATCAAATGAAAAACCTTGCTGCGATATGTTTAACATATTATCTTCAACCCAATTCGTAACCCGATTATCACTGAAATATAAACATAGTATTTTAGCTTTACTCTGTATCCCGAATGTACACTGCTCCTATGTACTACCAAAATTACTTACGAATCCTCAGTTTCAGGGTCCCAGTTGCTTATAGTGAAGCCAGTAAAAGTTTCGCAAATATGGTCAGTCTCCAGGAATGCAGGCAGTAATTCTGCAGCTATTGTTATGTTATCTTTTAACTCCAATTCTTCTGAAACATTCTCATCGATATGTTCGAGGAATTGGTCATCACCTCTGAAAATTGACATAAAACTGTATGTATACTACTTTTCAATTTAAATTATATATATTATGTGTACTTTTTTTACAAAGCAATAATGTTGAAATGTGATTATTTAATTTTTATATATACATATGTTTACACATTTCTTCCATATAAATAATTTTGGCCTGTTTCAGAAAGAATGTAAAATAAATTATATAGAGTACCACATTTTTTCCAATAGCACAGAAAAATATAATATTAATTTAAACATTGCATACATGCAATGTATATTCACGCAAGAATATTCTTGCCTTTGATGAGGATGTCATTCTTTTTAACTTCACGCCGTATACTGCACACAGCAGGGTAGGCAGAGGGAATCTGGGAATGTAGTGTTAAGACACTTGAGTCCCCTCCTTTGCCACCAAATTCTTAAGGCATTGTGTGTTGAGTAGCAGAACTTCTTAACACCGCACTATGGTCTCATTATTAGAATGAGGAAATGAAAATGATAAATATTTTTTTCCTCCACGTGTGAATTGAACCACAACTGTCGCGTTTTAATTATTTAAATTTTATATGAAAAACCAACGTCAATATTAAAGCTAAAGTTTCATCATGTATCGGCAAAGTTGCATTGAAGGCTTTGTTCGATGATGTCACATCTCCAGGTATTAGTGCCAACCTTGCAAAGATAGGATCTGCAATAAAATAATTTTTAACCCATAAATTATAAGCCATTTGACACATTTCATTCTTATAAGAAAAAAATCAATTTTATATTTGGCAAACATTACTATAAACAATAATAAAAACACCATACATGTTATAATAACATGTCTTAAATCAATTGTATAATAAAAGAAAACCTTTCTTCCAAGTCCACAAAGGATAAGAGTGTATGACAAAGACTATGGTTGTAGATTTGATTCTCATTGGAATGAAATATTTTCTTCTCCCCTTCTCTTTATGTGACAAAATAAAATCCAGGAAAAAGCAGGAAAAAATATATTCAGACAGAATTGAAAGAACAGTCTCTTGATATCAGGTTCTCTCTGCCAACCCTGCTATATACATATATGAAAATAATAAAATGTATATCTATCGCAAAATATTATTTTTATAAATAAACCTTACCAATACAATAATTAGCATCAAAATCTCCATCCAATATTTCAGGGTTAGCTACAACAGCTCGTTTAGATCTTTTCTTCTTCTTTTTAGGAGCTGCTGCATCACCCTCTGTTGGTGCTTCGTCTGGACTGGCATAATTGTCATCTTTCTTACCCCGTTTAGACTATATAAATTTATAAAACGAAATCTTTTGATATGTGTTGTTCTTTAGTTCACTTTGCATAATTACCAGAACAAGAAAGTGAAAATGTTAAATATTTTGTTGTGTTTACAGTCGCACAAGTGTGCACAACAATGCAGCAGGTTAAACAGAGGAAACTTAAGTGTTAAAACACTCCACTTTCCGCAGTACTCAATAGTAATTCCCTGTAAATAAGGGATAAATAATAATAATAAAACATTACCTGAGCAGCTTTACTGAGTCCCCCAGCCATTTTAAGTACATCATAATGAATGGCATCCACTCTAAATGAGTAGATGCTGGCCGACGCACCTGTTACTATAGAAGCTATTTGAAAATCGTTCATTCGATCATCATTTCTCTTTAACATAGATATAATTAAGTCAATGAGTTGCAGATTCCATGCATTGTCTTTGTTGATTTTCTAGAAAATCAAAAATATAGAATGTTTTTTATAATACAAGTGAATTGTCTAATTAAAGAAATAAAGAGCAACTTACATGTTCTGCATAAAGTTTTAAGCATCCTTGAAAATGTTCTATCTGTGGGGAAGACGACATAGTATCTCTACCGCTACCACGAGAAGCTAGTGGGGTGGATGTTGCCAAAACTAGATCGGAGGCCACCAGAGATGACTGCTCCGCGACATCATTATTACGTTCCTTAAAAAACGAAGGTAATGGAAGAAATCACTCAATATTTGCCATAAAAATACGTTTTAGCTTCCAAAAAAATTTTCGATTATAATATTATATAAGTAATTATATTGAACTATATATACATACTAAAATACTAAGATTACGTACGTACCTCATCTTCTAATGTATTTGATCGAATTTGGGGAATTGAACTTCGCCTTCGTATTGGCGGGAGTAACTTCCTAGAAGTTAAACCGGAGCCAGTCGGTGTTATGGAACTTTTCGACATTATATCACAAACACAAACTTTAGATATACTTAAATGTATAATAACTTTTGCTCCCAGACAGCAACGTGGCAAGAGGTGTAACACGTAGTGAGCAACCTCTCACATCTACCCTCACGGTATAATAAAAGTTTTTAAAAACAAACGGGTATTTGTGATTTGTGTGAAGTTGTAAATCCAATACAATTAATTACTTTACGTCATAGTCTGTCAGTGGCCTAGCGGCAGATACTATTGAAATCAAATAAACCGAAGATCGAATCCTGACAAAATAAAATTGTTGTATTTGATTCTTACAAAATATTTTAAAATGATAAATGAATGTGCTACTTGTAAGGGAAACATATTGGTAACTCACAAAAGAATCAAATGTAGTAAACGTCAAGCGAACTACCACTTTGAATGTATTTCAACAAATAGCAACAGTACAATAAGTCGAACACAGTGTCTCGGTTAGCCATTAAGTCTCAGTACGTTTAGTGTTGAATTAAAAAGATTCGTGAGGAGTTAAATGTATTGAACAATATAAAATAAACTCTAGAATATTTCTCTAATGTTTATGATGGATGGCGTTGAGGTCGCCGAAGGTAGTATTATTACATGTACAAAAGTTGCTAAACTAAATAAAAACTCATCTCGTCCTCGACGTACGATGACTTATTAAAACATCATTTATTAGTACCTGGAAACCTTGATTGTCCAAATCGTATGTCCATCGAATACTTATGTACAGAAAATTTTAAAACAAAGTTCGCTAGAACCAATTTAGGCCTAAATGCACTACTTAATAGAACTTTAAATCTTTATAACAAATTAGCGCAAAAATCTCAATTTGATTTTTCAATGACTTCTTACGTTTGTATAAAGCTCAACTGAAAAAATATTTTATGTACCTAAAGCCTAAATAAAGAATCCATAACTGAGCTTACTTGCAATTTTTATAACATTTTTTTTTGTTTTAAGAACTGCAATTTTGGTTTTGATACCAGACAGCTCTGATGTTTCTGGTATAAGAAAACATTTAGTATTATTGACTACAATGGATAGAGTGCCACTCAAAAATAATAATAGAAAGCAAAAATATATTTTTTTAAATTTCTTGTCTGTCTGTCTGTCTGTCTGTCTGTATGTATAGTCACACTAACCTCCGAAAGTACTGAACCGATTTACTTGAAACTTTCACCATTGCTTTGTTTTAACTCAACTTAACATCTAAAGTTTGTTTCATCAAAATTGATATCTATGTCTAGTTATCTTAAACTCATAGATAAAACACGTATGTACCTATTTACCTTTCATCAAATACTTAGTACTAATTATAAGCATCCTATTATGTTTTGTCTAACAAAGCCGGAAAATTCTAATAATTTAAATATAATAATTCTACATCGAGAATCGAACCCACAACCATCGTTCGTTTACAGTTAAATGTAGGCATCTGTAAACGAACGGTGGTTGTGGGGTAGGGGTAGGGCCCTACTACGCCACAACCTCAACAAAGACGTTTCAATTCATAGTATTTTAAACAAAAAAATAAACTATCTTTCACCTTCTTTGAAATAAGCAGAGATGATACCATTTTGCACTTTTAGAAATGCATCTAGTGAAGTAGTTCTAATTAAAAGATGTTGTACGTGTTCGTTAGCGGAACCCAAAGACATTGCATGTTGAGTGGTACTCAAGTTCAATGCTGCTCTCTATCTTATCCAGAGCGAAGAAATATAAACAAACAATACATTCCCCGGAGTGGGAATCGAACCCGCAACCGTCACGTTTACAAACGCTGTGCCGCTGTGTCATTTAAAATTATTTATATTTTTAAAATTTACTTTAAGATATTAAAATGTTTAAAAACCAATCTAAAATTAAACAAATAATCCTTTAATCATCATTTTCCCATTTATTTAATTTCCATTTATATTTTAAATGCACAAATAAACAGACATTACATCGATCTATTGGTATACAGTTATACATAATATTAAATATGGAATATTACGTGTACCACCCAGCACATATACATAATATCCACTCTACATATACTGTTAAATAGCACAAAATTCTCTAATAATTCAAAATGACTCCTTTACTTTTTGTGTATTTACCTTTAAAATAGTTTAACGGGTTAGGTTAGTTTATAATAGGTTTGACTATGGTAGATAAAACACAGTTTCGATTAATTGACATATTGAAATCTATATACTTGAGGGTCGGTGTCTGTACTTGGAAGATATTTAAAAAAAGTGTTATTGGGAACCTTTATTAACGTTATAGAACCCAACACAATGATTTTTAAAGTTTTTGTCTATTTGTCTGTGCGTTTGTTATCGCTAATCTCAGAAGCGGCTTAACCGATTTAGATGCGGTTTTCACTATTGGATTCTGGCAAGCTTCCGAAAACATATAGGGTTATTTTATTACAATAGGTTCATAAATAAAAAAGTTAAGTAAATTTAAAGTATTTAGTTCCACAAATTTTGCTAATTAAACAGAGGAAACTTAAGTGAATATGAAACTTAAGTGAAATTTTACTGAATTGACTGAATCTCTAGTTTTCAATTTCTTTTGTTAATATTGCTATTTATAGCGGGCGTAGGCCTCGCACGGGCCCACTAATATTCAAATATATTTATAAAGAAGCTAGTCAGTGTAATCATTTCCACGTAAATTATTAAAGCATCTAAATTAGATCGATATTACATATAATTGCTGGATGGACGTCCAGAATATTGCTTTCGCAGTAATATATATAATATCTAAAATTATAACAGCCTACATATAACGATACAATTATATTGTTAACAAATGATACTATTTATAAAGCATTGTTGTGGATCTACAATAGAATATCAAGTGACTAATCTCAAATTTTAAAAATGCCTTGACTGTAGACGCGAATGTGGTAGGTTCGAATCCCACTCGAGGGATCGAAATATTGAATATTTTTATACCTTCGTTACGAAACATCGTTAGGAACGAGGTAAAACGTAGCGTTGAGTGCCGCCACTCAACACCCGATTCAAAATTCAGCGGACAGTCTGGTAGTGCCTAAGCACTAGGTTTCCTAACTCTACCTACCTTGGTAAGTAGGTAGTACGCGGCATAAAGCGTGAAACTAAAAAAATCTGTATAAAAATTTGAACGAATCCGGAATATAATCTGCACCTCTTTCACTCTATTACTATATAAGTAATAAAAAAACGTAAAGTCTAATTGGTTAAAGCGCTTGGATTTAAACCTAAGAGGTACTCATACAAATTCCGGTACGTACAATTTTTTTACAGTTTTTTAGTGTTTATTTTTTTATCCTAACGTAATGCAATATTTATTATTATTTTAGTGACACTATTAATAATGTTAACAATATATTTATATCCTATATAACATTTACATTTAACTTATAATTAAATATATATTTATATATCTTCGCGTCGGTTAAAAATAAAATTGGCATAATTCAAAATAGCAAAAACATTAATTTTACAATACGAACATTTAGTTTTTATTTCAATAGTTTTGTTTTTTTGTATTATTTTTGGATAAAATCTCCAAAATCAAAATATTCAATTTTGTAAAAGACTATTTATCGAAATTCCTGCCTATGTATCCCATTTTAATAATATATTATTCCATTTTAGATCTTAAACCTGTTCGCCTGCGTGAACTACGTTACTATTAATTCTTGTCTCCATGAGTACCTACGTCCTATAAGTGACGTCTACCGTTTTCATACCGTTTTCTCAGTATAAATAATCAAAAACTTTATTTTGCTAAAGTTTTAAAATTAATAATATTTCTCCCGAAGTAATTATTGCTTAACAAATAATAAATTGTTGAGATATGTTTTATTCGTCATCAAGATTCAATACTACTTACTATTTGTTGCCCATAGACAGCGTTACATGTACCTATTTTTACTATCTCAAATGTTAACTTCTTGAAAACATTAAATACTTATATCTTTTGATAGAGTGAAGCGATTACAATGAAATAAAAACTAAAACCTCGTCTGATTTATTCGAATTTTTATATATAAAAGTTACTTAAATTTGTTGTGTACTTTTTACGTGATACGTGACCACATAAACAGACAAACAGACAAAAAATCCAAAAATGCTGGAAATGGATTCTGTTAATTGTCCTTTAACACACCCTAGCTAATTTATTTTTTATATTTTCAATGTACAGAAATGACTTTTCTACAGATTTATTATAAGTATAGATATAGATAAATGTTTCCAAGTTATGATATTTCTTTAGTGACTTTCTGACTTTTTATTCAAGGAAAAGGCATTTAAAAAGAGAATTGTTCTTTTTTCTATGTACCTGTACTGTATATACTTCTAAAAATGAGCATATCCTCAATAGCGTCGACGTATTGCAAATAACAATATAACTACTAAATTGCGAAACATCATTTGCATCGTCTAGTGAACTTGTAGTGTATTTAATCTATATAAAATCATATTGTATTGATAAAGCCCAGCGTTAAATTCCGCCACAACCCGTGCGTGGGAAATGGATTGTTATTACATTAGGTTCCTTCTGTCTACTCTGCTATATGCGGGATACAGAAGGTAAAAAAATAATGTTAATAGTACACTCGTTTGTGCAACCACAACCAGCTTAAACCAATTTAATTTAAAAAATAAATAATTATGCCACTTTTCTATTTAACCGGCGATATGTATTTTATTTTATAAATGCCCTTTTAAAGACAGTATCTGAAATAGTGTTTAGGAACGCTACTAAGGAAGCTGAAAAGTATGAAAAAAATATATTTAAATTAAGTTTTAAATTTAAATTACAAAACTATTTACGGTTACGAATTTGACACTTCAATATATTTTTTTTTAGATACAAAACTATTAAATCGATTTATATATTGATTTATTATCGATCATTAATCTTTTTTATTACCGGTCAATTTCCTTCGTGTGTTTTCCATACAACGTGACATTGGCGAAATGAATTGTGCTCAACTGGCACGCTCGAACCGCCATATATCAAGAATTTAATTCAATTATCGATTATTGACATAAGAATTGTCGATTTAACTATTTCATTAATCTTTTGGTGTTTTTATTCAGCATTCACTATTTTTCAATTGATAAAAAATCGTCGATAAAATCGATATTACATATCGACGGCGAAGTGCCAATACCACATTTTTAACTAATTATTTATTTTTTATTACCTTTTTTTTTCATTTTAAATGCACACCTACTACACTATTCAAATATATTTCAAATATTTTTTTGAAATAAATTATCAAGACATAAAACGTTTTTTTTAGTTGTGTAAAATTTTGACTTTGCTAGTTAGCACTGTTATTGGCACTTCGCCGTGGATATGTGATAATATCTTCAAAGAAATCGTCAAAAATAATTGACAACATAAATATTTATACAATATAATGTACAAACCACATAAATATAACAACAAATATTTTAAAATTAAAGCTAAACGAAGGTTAAAATAAGTCCCTTTTTAAAAAAAAGTTTCTAGTAATATTTACAATATAATTGTTGTTTTTTTACAGTATATCTCCTTTCTCAAGAAAACATTTTTTAATTGCAAAAGTGTGTAAACAAATTTTGAAAAAATACACAATTAGAAGACATCAGAAAACATCATATTGATCTAGAAGTATTAATTGCGTAGTTTATTTATTCTATCCCTAAAAGTATTTATTACAATCATGAATAACTTTCAAATAGACTTGCTTTTGTCAGTCAGTGAGTGCCAAAGTACTCTCTGATATCAGATTTCAAGTGTCGGAGTCTAGTACTTAGTCTAGATATTTTTGTAACCACACGAGCTACACTTTATTTTATATTCTTATACTTGGCAGTTACATTTTTGATGCTCGTTTACAAATTGTAAAGTTATTTTTATTATATTCCGTAAAAGGGACTTCGATATTATCAATCAATTTAATATAAGAAATTAAAAAAAAACCGTTATAAAACTACGCTTAAGTGTTCGAATTATTTAAAATTAAAAAAGAATGGATTTTTTATTTTGTTTTAACTGTCAACATTGAATATCAAAAACAAGAAAACAAGATATCATTAAAAAAACATTATTTAATACATACAATGTTACTCTAAATACAACGAACTAAAACAAAAACTAATATTCTACACTAAAAGGTATTCCCTATACTATATATCATAAAATATTTTTTCGCTACATTTATACATCTACATAGAATAAATTAAAAAAAATAGTAATAACCTGCTAGTGCGAATGAAGCCTAATAAAAACAAGTAATACATGAAAAATTTAATTAATAATTATAAAAGCAAAATATTTAAATAAATCAATTATTATAATAGAAAAGAATATATACAGCATCACAATCATAATATAAAGCCATAATATTTTTTACTTAATCACATAAAATACAAAATACACAGATTCAAAATAAAATGTTCTACGGGAATTATCTTTTTTTATTTGTACATATTTTGTTTATTAAATAATCAGCAGAATCAAAATGATAATGAGAAGGCCGAGAAGGATACCAATGACGACCCATTGTCGTCGGTCTGAAAAAAAAATTTAATAAAAATATATAAGAAAATATTTGAAATTTTTGAATAAAAAAAAATAAAGAGTCATCTGCAAAGCCAGTTTAACAACCAACCTTTATGAATTGAATTGAATCATTATCCTTATATCTATATCTATACTCATATTGAAATCGTAAGAGGATCGGTGTCTGTACTTGGAAGAATTTATTGTTATTGGGAACCTTTATTAACCTAATAGAACCCAAAACAATGATTTTTAAATTTTTTGTCGGATATAATACTGAATGGATTACAGGTTTTTGCAGCACAGAAATTAAGTTTCTAATACAACGCGATATTGCCACTCTATAGCTTGTACCGCCCTCTCGCTTTCTCGCTCGGCTCGGGCGGAACGTGTTCGACGTTCATCGATTTATAAGACTTAAATACGACAAAAATGTTTCAGGCCATCGTGGCGCAGGGGCACAAGCGTGTGGGTGTAAGCGCTCAATGTTCACTCGGGGAAATTAAATATTTAACACTACGTTTCCAGGTTCCCTTTGCTTAACCTGCTATGTGCGGGATATAGCGTAAAGTTAAAAAATATATATTTGGATAAAAATTACTAACAGTCTATTAGTATTTAAAATTTCTATGATGAATTTTCACAAATCTCAAAATCTTTGGGTAAATTTAATTTTTAAGGCGATGCAAATAATAACACGAATCTAAAAATAAAAAAGTTAACCAACAGTTTTATTTTATTATATTATTTTAGTTCGTTTTCCATTTTATGCTCCTTTAGGTACAATATGCAATGGCATAAATGTTCTAACAAATATTATAAGTATAAGCTGCGGCGTTAAGTTCCGTCGCCATTTATAAACATTCAGTTTAAATGAATTCGAACCTACAAGTACAACCTTCATAATGAATTAAAGTAAAAAAAATCTTACCGTTATTAATATGTAAAACTCTGGCAACCTTCTTCATGGTGGAGTCCAGTTTAGAGTCGGCATTCTCTAAGTCAGTGTTCAAATCGTCGAGCATACTAAATAATAAAAAAACAATATATTAATTATATGTACGTCGTGGCCCAATGACACAAGGGTATGACTGTAAAACGTGACGGTTGCGGGTTCGATTCGTGACACACAAATTTATGAAAATTACGTTGCTTTTACACACACAAAAAAAACACAACTTACACAGCCTGCTCGTCCAACTCAATCCCGATCTGCTTAGACACTGTTTTCAGAGAACCAACGGAGTTGCTTATCACATGCAGCTGTTCATCCTGATTCATCAACATTTTGTCTTGTATGGACATTATGTCGCTGTCGTATTCGAACCTGCTAGGACTGTCAGTCTGGTTCGCCAGTTTGGAGTACTTGGAGTATTTTGGTGTTGCCGTCCACGTGTTGCCAAAGTGCATTGGACTCTCCTCGCCGAGGAGGGGCTCTCGGGCTGTGCCGTCGTTGTCGCGATTCCTGTTTAGGCTCATCTTGCTTTTCATTACCTGTAATTGTTTTTGTGGACAAAATATTAATATAAAAGAACAAAATTATCTTTAAACAAACAGTTGCATGCTGTATTACGCACTCTGCAGGGTAGGCAGAGGTAACCTTGTGTTAAGAGACTCCGCTCCCCACTATCCGAATTGGGTTGTATTCCCTATCAGTCCTGCACTGGTGAGGACCGAGCCGGTATCATATCCACTGGCTATTGTTTGTTTATTATCTTCCCTCCACGATGTATTATACCATCATCAAACACTAGTTATAAATATTAATAATCGTAACTACTCGTAATTGATAGATAATTTTATATCTCACCTTCACTTCTTGTTTTGTAGCTTCAATAAATGTCCGTCGGTCACTAATTTCACGATTGTCGATCTTGAACTTTGATGAATTCTTCTCAACAATGCGTAATTTACCAACCAATACGGTTAAGGAAATATCCTTTTTGGGAGTTGTACCGAGTTCTGATCATAAATAAAAACTCTTATGTCTTATAGGAAGACTACTATATAACTACTAAATATACAAATGAGAGTTTTTACTAAAATCTACTTCATAAAAATGTACCCTACATATTGATCTCGCATGAAACTTATCACAGTACGAAGCGCTATGATCATTGCCCAAGTCCCCGAAACTATAATTAAAGTGAATGTCTAAAAATGTAAACATAGCACAGGCTATATTTGGTTATTTAAAAAAACAAAAACCAAAATAATATTTAAAAAGGATATTTATAGTATCTTCCAAGTCTTCCAAGTCCCATTCAATGCTGCGCAATGCATTCCTCAGTTCAGTAGATGTCCATTCAACTTCAGGACTGTTTGGTACAATCGGTGTTTTAGAAATCTCTTGCCAACGCAAGTATAGGCCCCTTGTCTTGTTTAGGGCTCGAAACACCTCACTATATAAAAAAAATATTGTTAATAATGTTATGTATTATTATTTACTTTTAGTATACAAAAGTTATTTTTTCACACAAGCAGTAAGAACTTAGTGATACTTAACTGTTAAAACACTATTACGGCCCGTATTTACAAACACTACTCAAGCCTGAGACCGATCTTGAGATGCTGTTTCCGTTCATAGATTACATATCTATAAAGGAAAACGGCATCTCAAGCTCGATTTCAAGCTTAAGAGCGGTTTATAAATACGGACCTACACGTATGTACTTTTTATAAATTTTAAAATATATGCAGATATTAAAAGCACATATTAGAATACAATACGCCATTAGACCAAAATCGCATTTAAAATGTTGTGTAAATTTCAATTTAAAAACGACATACATATGTATATGTATAAAGTTTTGCATAGATATGTTTATATGAGATGAAAGCATTGCAGCTGCATATTGTTGACTTAGGTGTGAATAGAAGACTCTTTTTATTGGAGGAAATGGATTGACCACACCATGGCCAGAGTGGCCACGCCAGAGTCAATTTCAATTTATTTAAATAAAATGCACTTTATATTTCTAAAATATTGCTACATAATCATGAATTCATAACCATTTTTTTTTTCAATATATTACCTTCGATATATTAAATAAAAAAAATTATACTAAGAAAATATTTTTATTTACAAATTTAAAGTAAAGTATGATAACTTAATTTTACATAAGTATTCGCAATGCTTTAAATAGCAACCAATGTTTTTATATTACCTCCTATATAGATAAACTAGTGGCTTTGCAAGCCTGAACTACACAATTATTTATTTACTTAAGATAATTTAACTGTATTGAGGAGAATTTTTATCATTATGTTCTACACTGTTATACATTAAATAAATTGTAACTTAAACTTGTTGAAATTTCATTCGATTTCATTATTGACATGATCAAAAGTATAATGAAAAAAGAAAAATATTTGGTTGCAGGCATTAAAAGCAATTTTTCCTAAGTAAATCACAATTATGTCGGTTAAAAGTTACAGGTTATATATAATATATTGCTCGAAAATTTCTTTTAGTTTCCAGTGAAAACCCCAAAAAAATGGTTCAGCTGTTCTGGAGATTAGCCCAGATAAATAGAAAGATATTAAAACAGAGAAAAATATTAAAATAGGTTATTTGTGTTTTAGTATTGTGTAAATAACAATATGCACTTGAAAGAACACTGTTATTTTGAAATCACAGACACATACTTCAATATATTTTATGAGTAATATGTACAGATAAAAAAAAGACTAGCAACTGTAAATACTCAAAATATGTATTTTGAATACTGATTTGAATTCATTTGAATTTTGTTCTTACAAATGTTGTAAGAACTGTGGCTTTTACATTTAAATCTGTAAATATAGCATAGCAAAGGACATTAAGTAAGATGGGAAATTCAAGTTTCTGGACTTAAATCTCATCGACAAAAAAAAAGATTTTTCATCTCCTCTCTCTGGGAATAAGACAATAAGCACAGTATTTTGTTTTGCCCCTTAACACACAATATTTTGGAAATCAGACAATTTGTAGGGATCAAAGTATACATAGTGAGGTGAGGCATTTAATTTCTAAAAGTTAAATGTTGATTATTTGTATATAGATATGTATTGATCTTTCATATAATACAGTAAAAGACTTCTTCAAGTACCTTATATTAAATAACTACATTTAGCATTAATTGTTAGTTAAATGTTTATGTAAATCCATAATGATGAATAGAAGAATGAGTTTTACTAAAGTAATGACTGATACTAAGATTTAGTAAACAAACAAAAAATCCTTATATACTTTACTTACTCATGTTTACTCATATATGGTGTCTTTAAATTTAAATGCAAGCAATCTAACCACACCTATTAAAACTAAACCTAAAATATGGTTCCATATAAACACAACGCAAATACTAATATGGATGGTTACAAACTACAATTATACAATGTGTGACAAGTGCTTTGCTTACTTTAAAAATAAAAATACTTCGCCAAAGCTCCACAATACAAGAACATAAGCCACTTACTCTTTGACGACGTAAAATGGATCTTCTAACGTCATGTCAGACAACAATTTATTAGCGCAAGCCGATTCATGTGATGGTGATTAACGGACAATTATAATTAAGCAATGATTACATTAATTAGCACGGAACATACAGAAACTGGCTGCCTATCCCACAAAATATCGACAGCCTAATACGTACCGCGGTTACTTCGTTCGATGTATCTATTCGCCGTCCTTTACCCTCCTATACGAGGGAGGTGAGCTGCAGCTGCGTAATGGCTGTGTCTTCAATGCGCAATCGCCGAGACGGCCCTCGTCTACGAGGTGTAGATAGGGCGCGCAGCGAATTCACACCCTCTGACGATCATATTAAATGCTATGATATTATTTTAAATAGATCCTCTTTTCCATCCCGAATATGTACGTAAATATACGTAAACATCACCTCATACCAAACCACTACGGGGAAATGTCATGTTTGCTGACATTTAAATTTTTTGACATCTTAGTTCTTTTACGTTCAGATGTAAAATATTAATTATTAATTAAGTGATAAAAAATACAATATTGAACTTTATAATTAAAATAATAATTGCTTTATAATTTTAAAGAATAATTCATTACATATTAAAAACAATAAATATTTTTATCAAACAAAAAAGACGTCAGTAAGAATTTATTTACAGGTTGGTTTTGGAGGCATACAGGGAAAAAAGGAGAGCTCTGCATGTGGCCTTTATAAATCATTGTATTTATAAATAATAAAAATATCTTAACTATTGTAATATCGAAAAAAAACGCATTGATAACGAACATTTTAGTCTCATTTGACGCTTTATTAAATAATTAATTGTGTAAGAGCAAAAGTTACATATGTATAATATATTATGTAGTTACATTGAAAATTGTCTGCTCAGCAGCTAGCTATCATTATATTTTCATTCTGTCATCGATTAGTTGTTAAATATACTCGAATATTCATATGTATTGAAAACCGTCTGGGATGGTTAATGGACGCTGAAACTGAGTTACTAGTTCGAAGTTTTCCAAAAGTATGGGAATATTTTACTTTAAAATATTTATCATATAAGCCTAGATTTAAGCAATAAAATATACAAGGGAAGTTATAAAATAGAAAATAAAAATATTTTTGTACTAAACGTATACCGGATATACCCTTAGGACTAAATAGATATAGAAAACTGTATAAATAACAATAAATTAAAAAATAACAAATTATATTTGTAATGTTTATATAAGTATTTTAAATAAACTAAATTTTAAAAGCAACGTTAGTTTGATATTTAAAATTAAAAAAATAATAAGATTATTATTAACATTTTTAAAGTGTTATTCCACAATTATGAAAACAAAAACTTATTTAGAAAACGTATAAAAATTGAAAAAAAATGAGACCTTAGTCACAAGTAACACCGAAACGCTGAGTCTGACGGCTGAATTAATAAAAACCAAATCTTTTTTAGTATAGTATTAGATTAAATAGACAGGTAATATGCAATAACAATTTTTATTTCAAAACAATACACATCAATAAATAAAATTCAAAGTAAATCCATAAATAAAATTATAATAACGTAAGGAAACGCGTATTACGCGGTGGCATCACGTCGCTAACAAATCTTTTAAATACTTAATTACATAGTATATATGTATAGTCTGTGTGCAACACTTTATAATCTGTGTATCATCTTCCGTTCATTTCAAATCTTCAATTCATTCTTCACATGTCAGCATGTCACAACCCGTCTCTTGCATGGAGTAGGAGTGCAGTTTCATTTTAATTTTATTTGTTTTAGTATATTTTTTATTCATCATGAATTCCGTTTTAAATCCCGAAGCACCTGAGTTTTATCCGCATCTAACGTCAATGACACAGGTATGTATTTGAGTGTCAGGGTTCAATATCCTCATTGACAACATTTAGCATGTGTTTTCATATTAATAGTTGTTTCTCTGCCTCAATAAAAACTTGGTTGTGTATAGATAGGTCAAATACAATTGAACCATTTAATTATAAATTATAAGGCGTTAGATATTTGTATATATAATGTTATATATTAATACGCATATTAATACAATTTTGTTTCATGGACAAAGAAAACATTTTAATCCAAGGTAGACTATACGTCACCCAGACGCGGATAAATATTATTGAGGCAAAGAATCTTAAACTTGTGTTATATTTCCTTGACAATTTTAATTGTATATCGACGGCGACGTACCAATACCTCCTAACTGACATTTTAAAAGGGTATTTTTATATTTTTTTTTCATTTTAAATGGTGTGCATACTACGCTATTAAAATATATATGAGCATAATTATTTATAAATGTTACATAAATAAAACACATGAGTTCACAATAAGTATTGTATTAGGTAGGTAGTCTAACATGAACTTAACTTGTTATACATAATTCCAGGTTACCCACTTGAATTCACTTTATTATTTAGCAAAGCACATAAGTATCTTCTAAATTTAAATCTACATAACAATTTTTAACAATTCATTACTTTATATATGACAATAATATAATTCATGAAACATTATATTACTGATATAATAAAAATAATAACATTTTAAATTCAGCAAGAAATAAAACGTTTTTTTTGGTTTGTGTAATATTTTGGCTTTGTCTGTTAGGAGGTATTGGTACTTCACCGTTGATATGTCATAATTTAATCAAAAGGAGATATGGGACAATTGCCATACCTTTTTGATGTTCATTATATTTCAAATATTGTATGAAAAAAATGCACTTCATTTATATTTTTAAGGAAAAGTTGTACAATAACAACATAGAAAGAGTTAGTCAAACAAATTCACATGTAAGTATATACAAATCTGAGATATTCACACATTTATATCACACACTATTATTACTATTTATACATTAAAAAAGTAAAAATAGGAGTGATTTTAACACTAGGTTCTCTCTACACATAATACTAGAAGTAATTGATAATAAATGATCATAAATTATTATTTAAATGTTGTTCTATCTGGATTGGTCATACTATTAAACTAAACAGTGTACAGTGTTAGTTTCAAACTTAGTGATCTCATTCACGGCCATTTCAGTACTGTTTATCACAAAAATTACTAAAACAAAAATCACTACATAACAGGGATGATATGGAGCTCCATAAACATAACTTAAACTATTGGGAATCCTAAGTGAACAAAAATATCTAACCATGTATAATATAAATTGTTTATATATTTTCAGTTATGGTAGCTTAAGACTTGTTATGTCACAAAGAATCGTGACCTAGTGCATCATAAAGATAACAATAAGCTTCATAACAATGAAGCCGATACTGTGACAAGATTATATATCAAGAATAAGTGTCAGTAGTAGATTCTTCAATGAAATATCTCAAAAATGTAATTGGTATTTGGTACCAAAATTATCCATAACTAACTAGATAATCTGAAATAGTTATAATATTATACTTATATAGATATGAAATATTATATCCATAGCATCCCTGAAAAATCATCTCATTTAAATATTGTTATATAAATAACATTAATATTTTTCTCTTTGAAACAAAATCATCATGTGTTTCAGGATGGCTACACTACTGTTAAAAAAACAATTAAATATTCGAATCAATTTCCTTATGGCACATCTTTTAATATGTTTAAGACTTTTACTGATTTCAACGTCGCAACATACAAGTTAAGCAAAAATGTTCTTATACAAACAAATAATATTATAACAAAGCCGCCTTCCATGAAATTGAAGCTGTGAGTACATTTTTACATATTTTATACTAGTGGCCTGCCAGCGAATTCGCCCACTACATGATTATTCATTTAATAAACAGAATTGACTGATAGTCATATGTGTTGATGTCAATGAATAATTTAATTTAGTCGTTCAAAAACAAGCTTCACCCGCCACATTCTTTCAATTAATCTGCTCATAGTCTTAGGACTGATTGCATGATGAGCACAAATAAAAAAAAAATCGTTCAGAAACAGCCTTAAATGTTAAATTATTGATTTGGATAAGGATTTATATTATTCTTTGTAAAATAACTATAATGATTGCATATTACAAAAAATACCCAAATCGAAAGATGATATGGATTGGTTTATATTTGCAGGCAAACTCATGCCTCGAGTTCATTCAAATGCCCATAACTTTTTTTTTAATGAACCGATTTTAATAAAACAAACTTTAGATGTTAAGTTGAGTTAAAACAAAGCAATGGTGAAAATTTCAAGTAAATCGGTTCAGTACTTTCGGAGGTTAGTGTGATTATACATACATACAGACAGACAAGACATTCATAAAACATATTTTTGCTTTCTATTATTGTTTTTAAGTGCTCCCTCCATTTCAGTCAAAAATATTAAATGTACAGACAAAATATTTTAACTGTTTTATTATATATAGAGATTATGTGTGTGTGAGATTATTATTATTTTATATTATTGTGTGTTAAGGTGTGACTTTAAAGTCTATGATCTTGTGTTTCATTCTCATTTGCGTTAATTAATAATTTTCATTTGTTTCTTTTGTTTGGTTATCAAGACAGATTTGTTTGCTTAGCAGATTGTACACATTTAATATGCATACATGTCAGCCAAGTCTAAGCTGAGGTTTGCATTTGAGCGAGTGTTATTATATATTTATGGTTTAAATTAGTCTATATTGTCCACCTACGTCATAGCTCAGAAGTGGGATAGTACCTTAGTGTTACGACACTCCGTTCCCCACTTTCCACGGAATTCTGGAGGAATTGCATGTTACAACCAGTCGCGTTACGTAACAGTCACACTTTGCGGCCCTGCGCCACGACTGGCCTCTTTCTTTATTTGTACTTGTTTAAAATTTCGATTTTTGCCAAATTTACATATTGTTAGTATGTATTGACATCTTATAGCCAAAAAAGAATGTATTTTTTTAAAATTAAATACAAACTCTGTGCTCCCTATAGAAAATAAGTAAATGCTTAATATATTATGTTTTTTTTTCTTAAATAATTGCTAAAGCGACATCTAATATGCAGAACAAAGCGACTTTTTAGCAATTAGAGTGTGAAAAGTTTTTATTATATTTTTAAGATTTTATTGGAGGTCTGACAACAAACGGAACGGTTGTGGGTTCGGTTCTCACACAGGGGAATTAATTATTTTCTTTTATTTAATTATTTTATTAATTAACAAGACAAAGCGTCGATACCGCCTTTCGAGATGCTGTCTCAAAAATTTAACGGAAACTGGGGAACGGAATGTCTTAACACTAGCAATGTACTTCAATCGTTATTAGTTCATTAATAAATTATAAAATAAATGAAACAATCATGTGAAAATAATTTGTAAAATGCTAATTTGGAGGTAGCTCGAATAGCGAAAGCGCTAAGTATTTAATGAATACTTAATAAAAGCAGCGGGTTCAAATCCTGCTATTATTATTTTTTCAATACTAATATAATACTTTTCTACCACCAGACTAAACGACGAATACAACATGGACAAAATAATGGATGTCAACCAAGACTGGCTGGACCGGGTTAATGTTAATATTAATAGTGTTATCAAACCTTCCGGTTCCTTGGAACATACGGCGTCGACCAATCAGCCCGTTATTACTAAGACTAAGGTTAGTTTTTTTTTACTTTGTTTTTAGCTTAATGCTGTATATCGCGAGTAGGGGGGTATAGTAGAGCAGTGTCATAGTTCCGCAACTCCACAACAGAGTGTCCTAACACTTGTTCCCTCTGGTCTGCTATCTGCGGAAAAAGCGTGAAATAAAAATATATTTAAATATACAAAACCCCCGACTGTATAAGACTAAAAAGAAGATAAACAAGCCCAATAGTTTATTAGGATTAACCGTCGGGACCTATTTAAATTATCCAGGGTACCTGGTAATGATTATATTGATTGAAGAAATACTTATAGGGCCCTACAGGGCCTACTAGGTTAATCCTACAATGTATACAACAAGTAAAAGTAATATAAACTTACAGCTTTGTCCCTAGCCTATGCATGTATATACATAAGTAGTTACATATAACGGATCGCAAGGAAACTATATAATTTCCTTACAATGGCCGCCAATTTATAAACGTATATGCCTTTGTCGAGTACTGAACTGGACTGGAGCTAGCCTATTTATGTGTTGTGGGTGCAACGTGACTTGGCTAGAGCACATAGCGGGGTAGGCAGAGGGAACCTAGTGTTATGACGCTCCATTTTCCACTTTCAGCCAAATTCTGGAGTCATTGCATGTTGAGTGGCAGAAATCAACGCCGAGCTTTGATTGACACGAGATAATGATTGACATTTAATTCCTGATCGAACCCACAACCAGTCGCTTTTACAGTCACACTTTGTGCTCCTGCGCCGCGACTTGCCTCTACCCTTTTGGATTGTAATAATTTGAAAACGAGTGTCTAAACACTTAAGAAACCACTAACGAGTATCTAAAACTATTAAGAAACAGATAGATATCGTGACCAATCAGGGTTTCCTTTTTTTGTCATTCGGCTTCATAACCCTAAACAATGTAAACAGGCTTTTAGAAATTATTTTGTGGGACTAATATTGATATTTTTTATCTTATTATTCTTATTTAACGTTGTAAATAATTTTGAATGTAGCTTATTTGTTACATATATTATAAAACGTAGCTATAGACAGAGGGAACCTAGTGTGTTACACACGTAGTTTTCTCGCTTCCTAGTCCCACCCAGGTTTCAAGATATTGTTTATTGAGTGGCGGGGCTCAACGCCGCACTATGTTGACCAGAGCGAGGAAAATAAAATTATAACTTAAATACAATCAATCACCCCAGTGGGTATCGAAGCCACAACCGCGGTTAAAGTCAGACACTGTCCCACTGAGATACGACGGTCTTTCAAAATACACATTTAAATTATTGATTTCTATATCAACAAAAGATAATTTTATTAGTACCTCCAAGTATGCGAATAGCATAATAATGCATAAATAAAATAAGCACATCTAAAATAAGTATCGATTGTCATGTGCTCCAAGTTAAGGCAGATAAGTCACATCTAAAGGAGAAATATACATATTATATTTTTTCTGTATGCCGTATGTAACAGGATAGGCAGAGGGAACCTAGTGTTAAGACAATCTGTTCCCATTAAGACATTTCCGTTCCCCACCTTCGGAGTATTGCGTGTTCGGTGGTGGAACTCAGAACTGCGCTATGTATTGTTAATATAGCGATGATATAAAATTAGTAGGAATCAAATACATAATCATCAAGTTTACAATTGGAAGCTGTATCGCGGAGCATTTGTATACATATTATATTTATAATCGTTTTAGATATTGTAATTTTAGATATTTAACATTCTCAGTCAGTGTCAGTCTCGGATTCGGTTCCAGGTTAGATCTACCATGTTTATCGGCGCCAAGAACATACCGCGGCCGCAGCTGCAGTTCAAGGATACGATCGACAACACGGAGAACCTGTGGGTTCCCAGGATATCGGATAAACCTAACAATATAAAGCCGCTCGCTTTGAATATTATTTACAATGATGAAGGGGAGGCTGTTGGGTGAGTGGGGTGGTATCTTGTTTACTTATTTAGAAAACGTATGAAAGTCTGTTGTGAATAAAGTTGTAAGCTCAATTATAAGAATTACGAAATAGCGTGATAAGAATGTGTGATTTAGTAGGTTGGGCACGTGGTAGGTTACCAAGAGGCGTGCATGTGTGTGCGTTGTGGGTTCGATTCTCACTCGGGCAAAGAAGTATTTAATATTTTTATTTTCTCGGTCTGGTGACAAATCAAAGCGCGGCGTCCAGTGCCGCCACTAAACACGCAATGCCTCGAAATTGACACGAAAGTGACACGTGGGGAACGGGGTGTCCTAACACTAGATTCCCTCTGCTCACACTACGATATGCGGGATACAAAGTGAAACTAAATATATATATGAGTATTTTTCACACAGCTACGAGCACCCATACAAAGTGGAGCTCAAACTCTACGAACCTCTCCAGCACTTAATAGAGCCTGATCCCCACCCGCCGACCTTCCCCCCACCCCTGGAGCAAACCAAGCTAACCTTTATAGAGACAGAGGAACAGATGGATGAGTTGGTCCTCCACCTGGAGACGGTTGAGGAATTGGCTGTAGATGTTGAACACCACTCATATAGGAGTTATCAGGGTATGTGATTTTTGTATTTTTTGCGATTCACCAATGTCGGTGGCAGAAAAAATGACGTACGTTACATCACTAGTATGTTGTGTGATAGTGAACGCGATGGCTGTGGGTTCGATTCCCATTTATAGGAAATGTTGGTTTTCCTATGGTAGACTAACATGAAGATAATTAGGGACTCCTGTATCAAAGGGTAACCTCACCTGAAAGCTGACAGCTGAATTTTAAAGCAGCTTATTTACATTTTAAAACTACCTATAATTAAATTTTTAACTGTACATTGTACTATTAAATAATGAGTTTATCTATTTATTCCTTATATATAACACCGAGGCCATGCTCTATACGATATACAGCATGAAGCTGATTTTTTTTATATATTTGTGTTTCCCCCCAGGTATAATCTGTCTAATACAAATATCGACGATCGAAGGCGATTTCATAATCGACGCGCTCGCCGTTAGGGAGCACATGCACAAGCTGAACATGTCCTTCACCGATCCTAAAAAATTGAAAGTGAGTTGAGAGAGAGACAAAATAAATTATATATTTCATTCAATTGAAATACTGTTACATAAATATAATTATGTCAACAGTTAATTATAAAATTGATATTGTATGAATAACTGACTGTAAACGCGACGATTGTGGGTTCGATCAGAGACCCACTCAGAGAGACCCAAACAAAACAAAGCGCGGCGTTGAGTTCTGCACACAAACTTACTCCCAATTTACCCACATATCTCCCTATTTCCACTTACTCATTTCTATTCATTTCTCCATATTTCCAGATATTCCACGGTGCAAAAATGGACGTGCTATGGTTGCAACGCGACTTCGGCGTTTACGTAGTGGCAATGTTCGATACCCACCAAGCAGCGCGAGCATTGAACCTACCAGGGCTGTCGTTGAAGAGCCTGCTACAGAGATACTGTAGTGTTAACACTGATAAGAGGTGAGGGGTCATTACTTATTTTTTCTTTTGTTTACCACTTTCTGTCCACTTTCGATATATTGTGTGTTGACTTGTTACGTGGTGCAACTCAATAACGCGTTTAATATACCTATATTATTTTATATAATATAGAGGAACGAAAATAATTCGATCGTTTATCGAACTTGCAACCATCGCGTATACAGTCACACGTTTGTTCCACTGCACCGTGTCTGGCTTTTGCCAGGGTTTGCCTTCCTGCTCAACCTACTCCACTTTGCACGGTTTTTAGCGACCATTGGCTATCATGTCCTGCATCACGACATTCCATGGGCGTCCGAGAGGTCTCACTTCAGAAACTGATATAGCACTTGCATGACCAAACCAACTGAGGCGACGCTCTTGGAGCTTATCCGCTACGTCACGGACTCCAAGACTACCTCAAATGAATGTGTTGCGGTCAGACCGCACATCTACCTAAGCATCTTGATTTCCGTGACGTGAAGCTCCTGTGCCCAAAAAAAAATAAAAGAACCGTTCACAATATTTATACGTTACTGCCCGACCGATAAAAATCTATAAATGGGTATAAATAACCATATAATTTTCCTTAAATTTCAGATATCAGCTAGCCGACTGGCGTATAAGGCCGCTACCAGACGAGCTGATACAGTACGCGCGTATGGACACCCATTATTTACTATATATATGGCGTCGTATGAAAGGCGAATTGTTGAATATGGGTGAACATATATTAATGTCGGTTTTTGATCAGAGCCGCTATATTTGTGGGACAGTGGGTGTTTTTTTTTAATTATTCTTCTTTTTTTCGTGTAGACGTTGAAAAGTAATGGTGTGCAAGACGTAAATACTTTTTTAAGTTTCACACTGTATACTGCGGAAAGCAGGGCAGGCATAGGGGACCTGGGAACCTACTGTTAAGATACTCCGTCATCGTCAATTCAAATTCCAATTCAAAATATTCTTTATTCAAATAAACTTATTATAAGCACTTTTGAATCATATAAACAATAAGCTACCACCGGTTCAGAAGGCAGTTCTGCTGAGAAGAGCCGGCAAGAAACTCAACAGTTGCTCTTTTCAAAGTCAATGGTATAGTCTGGCAAATATGTTATTGATAATGGGAAGCACGCGAGGCAAGTTGCGAAGTTTACGTATGCGCAGAGAACGTTCGATCAGTGTTATGTTATGTGTTATGTTGTTTTACTTCACGCTTAGCAAATCACATTTACCTATACGATAATTAAAATATCTGATCATGTTTATGTTATAGTAAATTATACAAAACGAAAATTTTATGAGGATATCTAAATATCGAAAAATAATCAGCTGTTCCATACATTGTTGTCGAGAATAAAATCAAGACTAGCCCGAAAGTATAATATTTTTTTTGTGAATAAATAATTGATTAATTCTAGGCTTCTGCTTATTTATCTAATGGCACATGATATTTATGTATATACTATATACACACTTATGTACAACATAAACATTCAGTATGCATAATACAAGCTATATACTATGCAATATGGATAAAGAAATATGTGGCAATATTGAAATTACTTAAAGATTATATAAAAAAAATAATATATTATTCAAACAAGAATATAATTAATTGTAAACAAAAATGCCTTTTACCGATTTGATTGTTTGCTTTATTATTTGTCAATTTTTATTTTTTACTTTTTTTTTATTGAATTTGGATTGAGAATATTTGTATGTTGCCCCATTATAATAATTTCAATTCAGTTTTTTATTTAATTTTTCAATTTGGTTATCCATAACTTGATTTTGCATGTTGCTTAAGCTAACACACTAATTATTATAATATTACTAGATAAATATGCTCTATTACTCCATATATGATGCTATCATATGATATTATATTCATATTTCATAGTAATGAACTGATAGCGTTGCGCTCGACTGTACCGTAGCCCGGTCGCACCCCACACCGATTCCCCGCGAGCCCTAACGGGGAATCGGTGCGGCGTGAGCGGGTGTCTATGTGCAGACATCAAAATACGCTTTCTGCGCAATTTGCCGCGCGTGTTTCCCATTATCAATAACATATTTGCCAGACTATACAATCTATTACATTAGCTGGCAGCTATCCTGCTTTACATACAATAGACATTAATTCCATACATGCTTATCCTCTAAATATTCTTGAACAACAATGTGACACTTCCGTTCAATAATTTCTACAGAATACTGGAGGCATTAAGTCCCAAGTCAACGCACACTTTTGACTTAATACCAGAGCGAAGAGATTAAAATAATAATAAATAAAAATATAATACCTCCGAGTGGAAATCAAACCTAAAACAGTGGCCTTATAGTTACACGCTTCCGCCACGACAGTCTCCTCTTTCTTTATACATAATCATTAAACATTATAAATGTAACATGCTTCTTTTACAGACCTACAAGAAGGAATTAGTGACCGACAGGAGTCACTTATCATTGTATATGAAATCTAAAAAAAAATTTAACTCACGACAAATGGCTGCCCTACGCCTTCTATACAAATGGAGGGATTTACAAGCAAGGGAACTGGATGAGAGTACCACGTGGGTATATAATATTTAACACGTTACAGTATGGCCGACGGGCCGTGGCCGCCCTAATTAATGTTAGCACTATAACAGCCCTAGTTTTTCCCCAGGCGAGAATGAACAGTGAGTTAAAGTTCAGAAAGCTTATTTAGCAGGATAGGAAAAGTATAGGTAAAGTTAATTGAGAACTGTAATTCCAATTATCTTTAGCTACATTTCTTTAATATAACGTTGCGAACATGCCAATTGAGTATAAAATCACTACGCCAATGTCACATTGTATGGAGAATACAATTAGACCTATTCCGTTAGAGGGATTTTTGTATCGTATTCATATTTTCTTGGTTAGACGCGTTTTTAGGTTAGGTTGAGATAAGCCGAGGGATCTAATGTTCAGACGGCCGAATTTTCAAAATTTTACTTGTGAGCATACCGCGTTATATCTTATTACCAGAGCGAGGAAATGAAAATATTAAAATATATTCATTAGCCTGAGTGAGAATCGAACCCACAACGGTCACACTTACAGTCACGCTTGTACGATAGGCCTGCGCCGCGACGGCCTCAAAAACATTCAAGAGTGAATATTTAAGAGTAAAGCTAGTGTACAAGAAAATAATGTATAATTATCAGGCGACTATTTGTAACATACGAGTTACCTTCCGCGGCACAAACGTGTGACCAGACGTCTCGATATCTACCTATCGACTAATCGTCGTCGGGACAGGCATAGTTTCGCTTTCCGTGAATTATTCGACGCACTTTGAGAATTCTTTTTTAAGTTAAACAATTCCGGAGTTAAAAAATAAAAAATCAGAGCTAACAATCCTGGAGATAAAAAATACCGCTTTTCTTCGCGACAAATTCTGATAACGATAAATCGAATACCACTCGAGGAAGTAAAATACTTAATTTTACCCATACACCTTACCTATTAACCCCAAAATTTGTCCTTTCCCCAGGTATTTACTACCGAATCACATGATACTCTTGCTGGCGGAGGAGATGCCGCGCGACGTGCAGGGCGTCGCGGCGTGCTGCAGCCCCGCGTCGCCCTTCCTCAAGCGGAACCTCATCACCGTGCACCGGATGCTGTTGTGTGTATGTGTGCTTTTTGTGTGTTTTTTGTATGTTTGTATATAGGTGTTTTTGGAGAATTTAAAGTGTTTAATTAGGATGGTGTTGAATGTTAGTTTTGTGTTTTTGTCTATAGATTGTATTCGTTCCTCAGATAGAATTTGAGGTGTGTACCAGACTAATTTTTGTTGTATGGATTTCGTTTTTTTTAGATTTGTATATAGGATGTTCTGTTTCGTTGATTACCTTAATTTTTAGATTATCGGATGTTGTTGAGTGTTTGTGTTTTTTTGTGTACGGGAGGTTTTTTTTCGTCTCTTAACCTAAATTTCAAGTAATATCATTGGTTGTTTGTTGAGTGTTTTCAGTAATTTGAAAAATTTAATCAATAGTAAGAATTTGGGAATATTTTTTTTAAGTTCAAAATCAAAAGAAAATTTTTATTCTACAGTAAATCTAAATTGTATTTAATTTCACATATTTATGACTATATATAACAATATTTTTAGATACTTTTAACTTGTGAATGACAAATCGCAATTTAGTATAGTGTAAAAATATAACACCACCTAGATACATCATCACCACTAATATAAAGAAGCAGCTAAGAAAAAGCTCATTTTTAAACCATTTTTTTTTCTATTTAGTGTCGGGAACTTCCCCTAGAGCCACAGCTATACCCAATGCCCCCCACCGCAATAAAAGCCCACCAACGCGTGCTCTCTTACGACATTCATGATATGTCGCATTTCCCTGAGTATAGGTAAGTTATTTGTGTGTTTTTAAAATTATTGTATAAAAAATGTTTTTTTTTTGTTAAATTTTAACTACTTAAACTTTAAAAATTTAAATTTTTAGAATAAGTATACTATTTTTTTCGAAAATAATTATAGAATAGAACTGAAAAATATTTTATAAATAATTACTTTTTCTTTTATTTACAAACATATAAAATAAAAGTTTGTGTTTTTATGTGCTTGTATTAATAATTATTACTTTAGTTTAATTAATAAATAAATAAATTCTTTATTTTGGGAAAAACAGTACAGAATCATAAACTTTGTCTTCGGTATTCAGTAGTATGTAATTAGATAGTTTATGGTGAAACCGCTTTGTCTTATTTTATTTTTTTATATAAAATATTGTTTCAAATGAGAATTGAACCTGTTATTATCGGGTTAATTAAAGTTTATTTAAAACTAGTTATTTTGTAAAATTTTAACTTATTTTAAATTGAATATTTTAAGTCACTTTTTTTGTGTACGATGTGCCATTGGACAAACATTTACTAATTTAAGTATATATTTACGATATTTTGTGTTCAAATTACTTTTATTAATTTATTAAAAAATTTTAAAACAAATTTGTTTCATATACGTTTTAGTGCCATAACTAACTCTAATCAATTTTAATAATAAGTGTGAATTTTAGGTAATTTATAGGCCGCATCTGCTCTAGTAACAAGAAACAGCGGGGCGTTGAGTTCCGCCATTCAACTCTCACAGAGTGTCTTAATACTAAGTTCTCTCTGTTTACCCTTTTATATCCGGGATAGAGCGAGATGTTAAAAAAATATATATTCTTTTATTAATTTGATAAAAGGCTAAACAGAAAATTATATAAACGCAATTTTTTCCAGAGATGACAACGTGACACCAAAGCCGGCTCTCCTCAACACGGAGAGCGCAGTCACGCCCGACGTGCCGGTGTTCACGATGCACGACGGGACAATTGTGAGACACGCTTGTATTTATATATGCTGTAGATTGTATTAGTTCTGTATGTTAGATTCTTCACACTAATTATTTTCTAATTAATAATTTTCTATGCATTTTTATTAATATTTCACTCTATGTTTGAAACATTTTTCTTATTTATATATAGTCCTTGCAAGACGATCGAGAGATTGGCGGATAATTAGTTTATATGTGTGATTTAAAATCGCACAAATTAAAACTGATGTCAAAAATCGCCGTTTATAGCGTTTTTTATTGGAAAAATGTATTGTCTTGTGGACCTTTAATTTTATCTTCATTCGTCTTCTTCTTATGTTTGTTGTTATCTTCGTTATTTAATTAACTTTTTCTTATGTTTGTTGGCAGGTGTCGGGTTTTGATGTGGACACCAATAAGTTTATACCACCGTACTACAGATACAAGAAGTATAGGAGCTTAGCTCAGGTATATTTCAATTTAAACGAAATATTTAAATAAAAAAATAATATTTTAGAAAAACATTAATAAATTTCAAGAGTCTGTTATGTGACTGGCACTCCATTACTCAATTTGTTCTCCCCACGCATTATTTTTCGTGATATTTCGAGCTAAGTAGCCGAACTGAACGCCGCGATTTCTCTTGTTACTACAGCAGGGAATAGTAAATAAATCATCCACAGAGCGATAATCAAACCCACAACCGCGTCCATAAATCTTTATTGTATGCATAATTATATTTTTACTTTCAGGTGGAAGAAGTAAAAGAATACAAGAAAAAAGAAGCGAAAATAGCCGCCCTATCGAAAGGAAACGAACTGATCAAAACTGAAGTACTCTTAAAATTACAGGAAACGACAGCTCTAAAAGAGAAAGACGAACAACACAAGGAAATAAATGAGAATTTAACAAAGATAAAGAAAGATCAGAAGAAACCAACGGAACCAACGGTAAGATCTTCGTCACCGGAAACCACTCATAGTCAATGTAAACGGAAAATTTCCAACGATAAGCCGAAAAAAGCGGAAAATAAGAATAAAGTGCAGAACAAATATGAACAAGTCTACCCCAAGCCGTATAATTATAAGAATGTGAATTATAGGAAGTTTAGGGACGAAGACAAAACGTACAAACAGCCCAAGATGTTCAATAAACACAAATAATTCTGGTTTTTTTAAATCTATTAGTTTGTTAAGTAAAAAAAACAATTAATTTGTTAAGTCTGTATGTCTAAGTGAAATAAACGTGTATAATTGCTTTGTTGTATTTTTTTCCGGATTAGATTTTTTATCATATATTTTTGTGTGTAGATTATATTTTTTAATGAATTTTTGAGTTTCATATATATATTGAAATTATAATATAAAAAATATTTAATAGCAAAATTCTCACAACTAATAGTAAATGGGACATAATGAAGGGAAAACAGAAAAAACATTTTGTTTTGAGCAAAGAATAACAAATCTTTATGTTTTTTTCATATTTGTTTTAGAAATTTTATCATATGCTTATTTAAAAAAAAGAAATGACAAACTAAAACAATTGTTACAAAAATAAAACAACAGTTCATATGATACATTTATTCTGATACATCATCAGACACATCCTCCTTTATCCGGATCTTATTCTTTACTCGCTTCATATATCCGGACTCGTTTCTCTCCTTCACAACGCCCTTGCCCTCCACCTTTCTATTCCTCAAATTCTTCTTAACTTTCTGTACTATTTCCTTCTTTTTGTGGGTAAATTGTGGGGGATTCTCCGTTATGGTCATTTGGTCTTGGTTTTCGCGTTTCAAAGCACTTTTGAATGTTTGGCCCCTCGTCGGTTCGTGAAGAGAAAATGTTATTCTGTCGTGATGTATCTGATAAGTTACAATATTTATTGATTAGGTTGTAAGTTTAGGAGGCCGTCGAAACGTTATGGGGCAAAGTCGTTTGTAAACGAGATGGTCATGGGTTCAATTTCCGCTAGGGGGTTTTATGAAGTTATTTTTATTTCTCTGATGCGAAGTAGTGGCGGAATAGCAGGGTAGACGTTTCCTCTGTCTACCCTGCTATACGCAGGATGCATATATATATATATATTAGTGGCGAAGATGGAAATTGTTGTGGATCCGATTTTTATTTAAATGGTAAGGCAAATTGTAGTTGAGTTAACCAGTACTAAATGGCTATATATTTTTTAACTATTCCTTACTCTATACTCAACGGACACGTAGCACTCGTCCTCGTCCTCGCACAAGAGGGAGTTCACGTCCGCCGGCTTCAGGGCACCCGCGGGGCGCCGGCCGGACCTCACGAAGCGCCACAGCGACCTTATACGAGGACCGCAGGACTTTACCATGTCAGCGACCTTGAGATAAAAATAGATAGATTATTATCTGAATAGAGTTATAAATAGAAATTGAGGTCAATATTTTAGAAAAATCGTTTTGGAAACTACAGAAAACAAATTATATTTTAAAATTTTTATCGAACTTATTTCTATTTTTTCATTTGATGTATGAAATGGATAGATAGATAGAGTTAATATAGTTATTCTGTGTATTTACACAGTATGTGATATGTATGTTGTCAAAATATATTTTATAAATATAAATAAACAAAACCAGTCTAAAAAGAATATTGGAATTGGTCCTGCGACTTCTCAAACTCTGTTACTCTGTTACCATTACGTTCGCGGAATCGAGTATATTTTATATTAAACACTTTCTATTTCCCATTCTGCTAGACGCCTCTCAACATACAATATCTTAAGAACTGGAACTTCCCCCTGCCTATAACCTGTCATATGCAAGATCATATTCCTAACTCATATAAGTATTATAAAGTGAACCTTCATCTGCTCCCCGCCGTCGCACGCGGCCCCGGCGCGCGTCTCCACACCGAACGCGGTCACGCAAGCGCGGTCCTCCGCCGTCAGCGCCTCGATTTGGAACGCGCATTTTGGTATAGTGTCCGAGCGCTCCTTTATAGAGGGTTACATTTAGTTTATTATAACGTGAATAGGTTAATAAGTCTGATAGATATTTAAGTAATGGTACCATCGGGACACTTTTATAAGATAAGTGTACTCTAGAAGAGAAAAAATACCTAATATTGATATCATTGTAACTAGCACGGGTGAAACAACCGACTCACCCATCCAATTTCATCGCAATGTTTCGGTTCGTCGTAGCATATGTAATAATTAGTGGCCTTCGATCCGTCTGTCCGCTTCTCGGATGACCAAGTGTACCAATTCTCACCAAACTTAAACATGCTGCTAATATGATTCTGGCGATATATTAACGGGAAGATGAGCTCATTGGGATGCATAGGCTTAGGTTTCTCCGTTTGATCAGGTTCATACCCACGATTCTTTAGAAAAGGGAGTATTATCCTCTCTTTCTCCACTACCTCTGTATGTTCTTCTTCGTCAAGCCTCGAATCTTCCTCTGAATGCATTATAACTTTAACTTTTACGGCGTATAATGAATTGAAGTATAAAAAGTACAGAAATAGTATTTTCTTGAGGTTCGACATTGTAATGAGTTTTAGAAATGCTTCTCTAAGAAGGAAGTGTTTTCGTTTCGCGGAACGATAAATCGTGTTTACTAACATTTGTTTCTGCATTGTTTTGTTTTCGTTCTTTTCCTATCGATTGTGTGAATGTTGGTTGTGATTTACTTATTTTTTATATGAATTCTACAATATTTTATTAATAGATTTATTAAATATCAGGTGGACGCTGTATCCCATACGCAGCAGGGGCCTACCCTAGCGGGAACCTAGTGGCATTTTATTGTAAATGCATTAGTTGTGGGTTCAACCCCATTGGACAAGGTCTTTATTTCCATATGCCGACCGCTGAGTTGATTACCACTTGTACTACTTACTTATTATATATATTAATCAACTTTTACCACCACTCGGGCGAAGCCGCAGGCAAATATATACTAATTATAGGTATAAACAATAAAAAAAACCATAATAAGTTAGAATATTGCTTTATTTTGGGTACAAAGATGTAAAGTATAAAATAAAAATACTGCATTTGGTATCGACTCTCATATAAGTTTTATGAAAACAAAGCGTTTTAGTACAGAGTACAGGACACTAGGAGAGGAAACGAAAGCTTTATATAACTATATTAATTTCATTTATCTAAACACTTAATACTTAAATTCCGTATAAAATTTGAACTCTCTACCCTTCGGTAAAAACCAAAACGTATAATATAGATTCGTTCTTATAACAAAATTCTTATAGAGCTGTTATATTTTGTAAAAAGTCTTTCAATACGAAATTTTATACGGAATTTAAACATCATTTATACAATACAAATAAAAAAGCGAATATAGTTGGACCATTGTTAGGAATTAGAAGTTCCGTAGTTAAACACCGGCGTATATACATGGTGGGGGTCGCGGGCGCTACCCGCTGTACCTATATCGTCTAACCTAACGGGTAACCGCTCTAAGTCTATAAAGCTAGTAAGAAAGTAAGGCCAGATTTAAATTAATCTTACTATACTTATTATACATATTATAGCGTCTGTTTGTATGTCGGTGGTAGCGTTGTCTAATCAGTCTATCACTGCTCGCGAAGTGATAACAACAAGTGACGTCAGAAGTCAAACAATATGAGTGCTAACGTTATGGATAACGTATATAGGTTTTACACACGTCCACCGTACATTAGCTATATAAAATATGTTTTAGAGATCGCTAACCTAATAAATTGGTTCAAGACTACAGCAAAACTTAAGTATATCTTACTTACAAATTACAATTAGTGCTATTAGGCTCATAAGCCGTTCGGTCCACGGAAGTATCTAACACTAAGACACTCGGGTGCATATATCGATAAAAGAAATCGATCACCACCCGAGTTACATCGATATCGATATAATATAATCCAATTAAGTTTAATCTAAAAATCGATATATTGTCGTAAACTGCCATCACTAACTTAACCAGCCAACTACGGAAAATAGACTATAAGGAGATTTTTTTTAGTTATACAATAATATAATATTATATGAGAAGATTTTTTTAAATAATTCCTTTGAACGCGTCTAGACTAGTTTATATGTAGAGGTTGGAGGTACCAAAAATAATGGGAGGATTTAACTTTGAGGACGCATGTCGCGGGTTCACATACAACAATCTATCTATCTATTAAACGTAGCTCACTCGTGATAGTCGCTCTGCAGTGGGAATGTAACGTGGACTCTTACGCTACTACTTAGTATACAGGGCGGCCACGAGCCATCGACTGTACTATATGTAGAATAGATTTCTTAGTGAATTATTATTTAGGAGATATGTATTGTCTTGAATAGGGGTAAAATCGATAGTTTTATTAATGAAAATATAGTTAAAAACACAACTAGGGCGCAGCGGGACTCTGCCTAGCCTGCTAAATGTGAAAAATGGAAAAAAAACTGTCATTTGTACAGATACTTGGAAAATTGCTTTATATTCAGTTAAAAGTTATCTAAATAAAGTTTACGAGAACCGAGTGTCTACAACCTCTGCCTAACCTGCTACAGAGTGCGTGATACAGAGTGAAGCTATAAAAAATAATAGTGAAACATTAATCTACCTACTTTAATATATTTTGATTTTAAAGCTTAAGAAATATTGTTTTCATTCGTAACCACTATTTTTAAATATCTAACACTTCTATACATATACGAGTCTATATAAATGATTTAGTACATATATTATTTAGAACTATGGGCGTTGAGTTCCGCAGCTCAACAGACAGTGCATGGAGAACGGAGTCTTTTAACATTAAGTTCCTTCTGTACCCTGCTATATAAGAGATAAAGCGTGAAGCTAAACAAAAAAAAGCGGAGAGCCGAGTGTCTTAACACTACTAAAAATGTGATAATGTTTCATTTAATATTAAATGAAAATGAATTAAACTTTATTTATTTTGCCTAATTTATTTCTTACAAAAGTTAATTTTGGTTAAAATTGAACTTGTACGAAAAATTCATAGAAAAATGAAAAAAGAGAGTGACTTAACACCTATTTCTCTACGGAAAACAAAAAGCGTATGCGCAAATACTAAGTACATTACATATATATTTGAGTATGTTTGTCTGGTCGGAGTCCACGTTACTTAGTGTCTAAACTCTATTCTCACATAAATTGGCGACACTCCCTAACATTAGCCATTAAGCTCATTATTTTACATAAAACCGTGCTTCCACACTAAACAATGAAAAAAAAAGCTTTTTTTATATATAAAAATGCACTATTATAAACAGGCTGATGGGTAAATCCATGGAGACCCTGACACAGGTGAGAGTGGTGATGATGAATCATTTCCAACTATTTCTACCCCATACAGCATGATGGGAAGTTTAACCGGTTTTGAGAAATCGGCTTAATTTTTATTTCTGTATATTTGCACTATAATATTCTTCAAAATATTTAGTTTTAAGAAGCTGTTGTGATTTTTTTGCTTACTATGTAATTTTTAATTGATGTTTTCTCAAAATAACATTTTGAGAAAACATTTTATCCTCAAAATGTTGTACCTCCTCTATAAGCTGTGTCAGTTTGTCTGTCACCCTGTACATATAGCATTACTCTACAACGTGATGTATTTAATTAAAGTTTCACTCAATATGTGATTGATTTGCACCTGTACCCAAATCAATAGAAAGAATAAGAAAATTTCAACGTAAACCTCAATAACTTAAAGCCACTTGGGTCCGCTACAAATCCTGCTAAGTTAAAAAATTATGCTGAACTTCTGTAAATATATGTTTTTAACCTCTAAATATAAGATGAATACTTTAATATAATATAACACAATAATATAAAAAAAATAAACATTTAAGATAATTTAGTTAACTATTATAGTACTCGCAACGCGATAATTGTCGCATCTAATAATTTAAAATAAAAAAATACGATCTTTTGAAAAACAAGTCTAGGAAACTATTGTAAAAACATATAAATAGCATAATATAAATTTACTTAGAAAGAAAATCGATTTAATTAGGCCGTCCGTTATAAGAAAAAAATCACTTTGAATCAGAACATATACCATATTCCCAAAAACAATCACAAAATCACAGAAGTATGAAAATTGGTAAAAAGTCTGAGGATTGCTAATATATTCGCAAGTTCAGTTCCTGGTTGGTCCATACAAACAAAAGTTTAAAGGCGAGGTGCGGTCGTTTTTGAGCTCACTTAGTCTAAAAAACCTGATTTTTTCATATAAATAGAAAGTTTCATAATAATTATATTTACTTTTTCTTCTTCAATATGGCACAAAATATGAATAAAATATAATTTTCCCTTAAAAAAATAATTATTGTTAAATATTTTCGTTGTTTACAAAAACATATTAAAGCTATCAAGTTTTTATTTCATAAGTATATATTTGTGAAATTTATTACAAAAATCGACTCATATTAACATAAAAAAAATTAAAATAAACTAAATTAATAAATTGTAAACGCGATGTTTGGGTTCGATTTTCACTCCGTGGAATAAATCCTTTTCATTATACAAAGCAGTAAGTGGCGATGAGTTACGCCGATCAACACGGATTGTCTAGAATTCCTAGCAGAAAAAAAATGTTTCTAGTTTCTATATATTTTAGATTTATACTATTTAAAATATTTAAATAGATAATTTGAGTAAACATATAAAGATGTGAATCGATTTTAGTAATTTTTTTGTAAATTACATTTTTAATTTGCAGTTCCTTATCAATCTGTATATCTCTTTATGTATTGTACATAATATAATATACTTTAAATAACATATAAAAATGTATATAGTATAATATTTTAAATTGTATAATTATAAATATAACGGCCGCACCGAACCCAAAAAGAATTAGAACTTTGTTTAGAGCTCATATATACAATTTTGAGCTTATAAACTTAGTCAAACATATTTGAGTTGAAACTCAAAACTCTAAAGCGCAATCAAAATCTTTAAATTTATAATTAGGTTTCTAAGAATTTTGAGTTTGAACTCATAAGGGTTTTAAATACAATTACAATAATAATATATAGAATATACAATAATAATATATCGAACATAAATCAATATTACGAGTAATACAGATAAAATTAATGAAATAAGGCTTAGTATGTAAAGATTTTCAAATAAACTCACTCTATCAGTCAAAAGTTGAGTGTAGAAGAGATTTTGTAGGAGAGATCGACTTCGTGTATTGAAAAAAGAAAGTTTGTTAAATAAATATATTATGTATAATCGAGTAATTATATAATTAAACGTATTGAGATGCTCTAATATCCTACTAAAATAATAATAAAAAACAAAGATTGAAAACTAGTTTTTCCTTAAAAGCTTAAAAAAACAAACAAACTTAAATAAAGTAGCAATGATATAATTATGCGTATGCTGCCAAATTCAAATTGTTCTCCAAAAGAAATAAGAAAAAAAAAATACTAATTCATCACAAAAATCAATACACGAACGAACGACTCCACAATTCATTACACGAACTCACTCCCACAACCTCTCGCACACACACTGCCTAGCTCGCCTACCTTGTCACGAGTACCCTATACCTTTCCTCTGGAGGAACCCGTGTATTTCATAGAACGTCGGTCTGTCTATGTCGTCACGTCTCCAACACTCCATCATCAGGTCGTATACGTCATGGGGCAAGCCGGGTGAACGGTGTATGTATTCGAATAGACCGTTATCGGACTGTAGGTTGGTTAGATTCTCTAAGACCTGGAATATAACAAGAAAATGGTGAGATAGATTTGGGTTTGATTGTGCAGAGTTATTTCTATTTTTTCGTCCAAGCCACAAGACTTAGCGCTGCATTGATTGTCACTACTGAATGTCTCGAGAGAGAGTGTAGAGTGTAGAGAGAGGAGTGTATTAACATCCTCTGCCTAGACAACAACATTAGAAATTGGAGCAGTATTTTTATTTTTGAATGATTTTCAACTATTTCATATGACAACATAAATAATGAAGCGTACTTTAATAATTTTACCATAAAATAAATCAAATATTAATAAAAAAAGACCCACCTCGCTGTCATTCAGATGCTCGTACGGCCGTCGTCTGCACATTGTAAATATTTCATAGAGAGTGACCCCGTACGACCATATATCACTTTTACTCGTGTATTTCCTCCTCAGTATGGCCTCCCACGAAGCCCAGCGCATGGGTAGTGGGCTCCTATCGTCTATTTTGTAATAATCGCAAGCGTATATCTCGTTGTCAGTGGCGAAATCGCATACTTTTATCTGATACCCTTTGCCTATGAGGCAGTTTCTGTAAAAAATAAATGTCTTAAGTAAACGTTTTTAGAATTGTCAGACTTGTTTGAACAAGGTGCGGCGTTGGTCTGGCAATACAAATGTAAATATGTCACTATCACTCTATTCCATACTTACTTTTAAAGAAATAAAATTGTATATAAAATATAATAAAATTTATACATAAACACAAACGAAAAGTCACCTATAAAATTTAACCCATTACTGAAAAAAATGCCTTGCTTATAAATGAAATCAAATCAGTTTCACGTAACGACTGTAAGGCCAATGTAGTGGGTTCGATCCCTACTCGAGGAAGTGAAATAATTATTTACGTTTATATTTCCATTTTCTTCGATCTGGTGTCGAGGCAAAGCGCGGCGTTGAGTTCTGCCACTCAACACGCAATATCTTCAGAATTCGGCAGAAAGTAGAGGACGGAGTGTCTTAACACTAGGTTCCCTCTGCCTATCCTGTTATGTGCTTATAAATAAAAACTGCCAAGATAAACGTCGTGTGTATAATAATACCAAATATATTCCATGAGCCCGCACCGGCACTCATGTACCGGTAATTTCAACGTACCGGTGAAATTTTATAACTTCTAAATAAAATATTTTCCTTTCATTATTAGTACTTAATAGGAAAACTAAACTGTATTTTCTTACCTAGTAGCCAAATCTCGATGTACAAAATTAAGTGTCTCCAAATAATGCATTCCAGCGGCTATTTGAGTTGATATATGAAGAAGACTTGAGACACTGACACTGGCAGGCGGAGAAGAACGAAGAAAGGCGCAGAGATCACCTGGAAATATTTTTTTTATTACACTACTATTGTTGTTCACTCGAGATCTAATATTATTTGGCTACTAGCGGACGCACGCAGCTTTGCCTGCTTATTTGTACCCTTAGGGGTAAATTATATAATAATAAATCATAAAACACCTGTTCAATGAAATATTTTTAAGTCAAAATTTCAAATTTTATAAAAATTGATGGCAACTTAAAGATTTTTCCACATAAACTTTCAAACCCTTATTTGCACCTTTAGGGGGAGAATTCTAGAAAACCATGAAACACGTGTTCAATGAAATACTTTTAAGAATCTAAATTTCAAATTATATTAAAATCGTAGTTGAATTAAAAAAATCAAAATAGCTTCTTAGTGGATGTCCAGAATACGAAAATAAACATCTGTCCAAATTTCACGATTCTATCATCAAGCGTTACGACTGTGCGTGGGTCCTCCCTCAGTCAGTGAGAACATGCCCTTTTATATATTATATAGCGTTTTTTTCGAAAACTGATAACTTTGAAATAAAAAATTAACAAAATACATAAGTGTTGTTCGACTTAATAATAAAACTTACCCAATTCGGAATATTCCAGGACCACGGCTAACGGTGGTGATCTGCACGCTCCGAGCACTCTGGCTAAATGCGGTGACGACAGCGAGGCTAAGTTACGCACTTCACGTTCGAAATCCTCCCTGATGAATGATAAAATTCAATAAAATGAATACTACCGTATGGTGCAGTGAAGCTGCATTTGATTTGAAACTCATTTTTTTTGTTCTATTGTTTACCTTTCTTGATCATATAAATAATCTATTATTCAAACCAACGTTAACATAATAACAATAACTCCACGCCGTATCCCGTATGGTAGGCAGGGCGACGCACCGTAGTAGTAGTCTCCCTCGAATACAGACATAGTCACACTGCGCGTCGGCGGCGTTAAAGTTAAGTTCTCGTTACCATAGCAACGTGTATCTCACTTTACACAAAAGTGTATATTGTAAAACTTATGTGAGTAAGAAAGGCGGATTGATCGTGAGAGGGACGCGGGAGCGGAAATGTCCGCTATCCCACGAGCGATGTGCCAGCGAGTTTTTACGAATTTGATGTTCAAATTCAAGGAGAGTGTACGTTTAGGTAGTATACATCTCAGTGATGTTATTTAAAAAAAATTAAACTCCCGTGTGTTTACTTTATTATAAATAAAGATTATATTTCCTAAGCCTTGTAGTTTTTTTTCTATGATTTTTTAAAATTCGCATAACTTAATGGCCCATTCTGTATTAGCCTCCTAAACTCCTCTATATAAAGTATAACTGTGCCAATTACCATACTCCTCGGTCCGTACAATTTTCTTAAAAAAGGGGTACAATTTTTTTGTTTCACATATTAATTAATATATTATAGATAAAACAGATTTTATAACTGCATACATTATATACTTCTCCTTGTCGGACGCGTCGTGACATAGAAACTTAACGGCCACTAAGCGTTTCTCCGAAGTAATAGTACCATTGTACTCCGGCACACCGTCCGCCTCCGCTACGTACACCTGGAAAACATCATAAAATCACCAATCACGAGCTATCTATATCCTTAGTACGTTAGCATTATTTACACATAGCACACTTACCGGTCCAAAAGCCCCCTCGGCAAGTTTCGAGATCATTCTAAGACGATGTCGCGGGAACTCTATGACGTTCGATGTTTCTAGGCGACGAGTGCGATCCATTAGCACCTCTTGTTGACTTGGCGACTGTAAAATAATGAGAAAGGCCGTTAAATTTAATCAATAGTATTTTTTTGTGTAATCAATAATACCAGTTAAATGTAGTTTATCCCGCATATAGCAAAATGGCAGAGGGGAACCCAGAACTAAGAACCGTCGAATGTATAATTACACAATATACAACACCACGCGGCGTTAAGTTCTGCCACTCAAAACGCAATACAAATAAACCACATATATTCATAAATATATATAAATAAATATATTTGTTACCCTAGTCCTGTCGGATCGTATTGATCGTCTCGTGCGCGTGTCAATTTCCATCGTGTCCAGGTCGGAGGTCACTGGTTCAGTTCTGTCGGACAAATTATCCGGTATTCGCCTCTTTGTTAGTAGCGGCGCGGAGCTCAACTCTGGCACTGCGTAGTCGTAGTTCGAGCTGTCTGTTGGTTTTAAAATCATATTAGGAAATATGCTAATAGAAATATAATGTAAAGTTCATAACATATAATAATACATCTACATGTTTTTAATGTAGCGTTTTTAAAAGTCAATTTTTTTAGACTTATAAACTACTAAGCGGATTTAGATGAAGATGAAGATGCTACAATTTATAACAATAAATGTAAATAAAAATAAACACACTTTAATAGGCTGACTAGCATAAATTCCAACAAACCTGACAAAGCCGCATTGGAATCCTTCACAAAATCCTTCATTTCCAACAACACAGTACTATAACTGAAGTACGGAGCGCACTTCAAAGCCTGATACGGTTCCTGGTACTCGTCAGACTTCACATCGGGACAATCGATCACCATTTTATTATCGATTGAAGAACAAGGATTATAATTCTCCGTACGTTTCTGTATCGACGTCTTAGTTAGAGGGCTCGCGAAACATTTTCTGTGCCTGTGCCTGTGCACTATAAGGAAGACTGCCACAGCTAGTAGGATGATCAGGGCTGTTAGAACCCCGACCACTATGGCCAGGTACAGTGGGTCGTCTTGGTGTGCCGTGGAGATTGGTAGGTCCTTGACTGGTTGTTTAGTCTTGTCTTTTCCTGGCGGAGGTTTTAGGCTTTCCGGTGTGTAGTTGCCTTGGGCTACGTCTGTGAAAGTTTGTGAAATATGAATTTTAAGTTATAGCTTAAAATTCACGTAGAGGGATCTACCTGCGGAATGCAGCGTGAAGCTACCTAGTGTTAATACACAACGTCCCCCACTCACCGCCGAATTTTCGAGAATTTTTTACATAATAATAACATAACATTAACATTCATTTTTTCTTCACGTGTTCCCTTTATATGATAAACAAGAAGTTCTAATTTTAATACTTCTTGTTTATCAGATTATTTTTATTACATATAGATATTGGATATTAGATATTAATATCATCAATTTCCCACGTCTTCTTAAACATGATAAATATTAATTTCCATGATGGAGGTAGTCGTACGTAAGAGTTAAAACTGACAAAAAAAAATATCGAGCGTGTCAGATTTTCTAAGGGGGGGTTAAGTTAACCTGAAAAATAGCTGTTTTATAATAATCTGACGATTTGGATGTGACGCAAGCTGGCAATCATTGTTGGAATATGCAAAAAAAATTGTCATTTTGAAATACTCGAGCGCGTCACATTAAGATACATATGGTTTATCTTCATGCGTGATACCTAGACGTGATATACCAAAATCAGACGATTGTCTGAAGGAACTTGCTTGATCTGACAATTATTAATATTTTTTAAACCAATAAAATAAACAAGTCAGCTTTACGATGTATCTATCCCGAATACAGCAGGGTAGGCAGAGGGAACCTAACGTTAAGACACTCTGTTCCCCACTTTCTGTCAAATTTTGAAGGCATTGAGTGTTGAGTAGCAGCACTTAACGTCGCGGTTTTGCCTCGACACCAGAGCGAAGAAATGGAAATATAAATTTAAATAAATATTTTATCTCCTGGAATGGAGGAAATTGTGTGTGTTTTACAGTCACACTCTGTGTAGCGTTTCAGCCTGTAAAGCGTTTATATTTTTATAAACAATTAAAAATATATACATAGTATTATAAAATTTACCTGAATCAAACAAAACTTCGCTAATAAGTATCCATCGAGCGGAAAAATGGAGCTCGATTCGAACCCACTTCCCTATACGATGGTGCAGCTTGATGCTAACATTGCGTGAGCTCTCGAATATATTGTCCTCTACTGTCGTATGGCGTATGGGCTCGTCTTGGAAATGACGACCACCGATGGAGAAAGATATTACTGCCTCCGAGAATACCTGAAAAATAACAATTGGTAGCAAATAAATAAAATTTAATGTTGGCCAGCACTATCTCGGCACACTCCGGAGCTTCACACGTCACGGAAATGAAGATGCTGTGGTGGAAGTGCGGCGTGACGCGGTCTGACCGCATACGCAACACATTCATTCGAGGTAGTCTTTGGGGCCCAAGATATGTCGGATGCAAATGCCTTGCTATATCAGTTCCAGGAGTGAGACCTCTCGGACGCCAGGACATGAGAGCCAATGGTCTAACCACCGAGAACGCGAAAGACCGTGGAAAGTGGAATAAGTAGAGTAGGAAGGCGGACCCTCGCAATAGCCGGGATTAATGCCAGGAGGAAGAAGAAGGATCCAATATCATAAACTAAACTAAGTGTATCTACAATCATATTTAAGATACACTCAAAAAAGTTTTTATAGCTTTTTTTAGAGTTTTAATATAAAAATATGAAAATAGCAGAAGAAAATAACTTGAAATAATAAATTACTAATTATTCGGACCATTTTTAGACCGATAATGTTGTTGTTGTATCCACACCGATTTCGGCGATGGCGACTTCTTGCATGTCTCATTTTATTTTACTTTATTTTTGGTGGGCTCTTATGTGACTCGCTAAGCCGAATTTCGTTTTGAAAATCCGCTTACAGGACGCACAGTACAGTTGGCCAGCATCGTTATATGTATAGGTGTAGGAGGGTTTGGGTTGAGTCTTC
>DWNA01000064.1:0-50006 GCA_018249835.1 Heliconius besckei | reverse complement strand
TTCTATAATTTGATATTCATCCTTATGAAAATAAATATAATAGTCACTTTTAGCATTTCATCTAGATGGAAATTATAGTTTACTGTATAACATTCTAATAAATAATTAAGGAGATGTCACTGATTCGCAATGACCGACGCGAACGGGCAGATGACTTTGATGATTTTGTAAATTTTTATTTTCGAATTACTATTATTTTTTATGTAATTATTTGCTGCTTATAATTAATTTATCTCAGTTTGGTTATCTATACCGATGTTAACTTAAAATATCGTAATTTTAATCATTTGGGATTTTATTTAATATTGTTCGCAAAAATTAATAATTATTTAATATAGAAAAATGTTTAGTACGCGCGCACGGCAAACTTAGATACTTTTTCTAATATTAAGAATTTCCTTTAGTTACTTTTACTTCTTTTGTTTGTTCATTTCGGTTACTCAGATATTTTTTCTAATAATAAATCTCCACATATTATTATTTTTTAACTTATTTTAATTATTTAGGCTTATGTTTTCGCGGGCGTAGCCGCGTCCGGGTCTACTAGTCTATATATATAAAAGGACTTGTCCTCACTGACTGAGGTAAGACGCACGCACAGCCGTAACCGCTAATGGTAGAAACGTGAAATTTGGACAGATGTTTACTTTTGTAATCTGGACATCCACTAAGAAGGGATTTTGAAAATTTTTAACCCTAAAGGGGTGAAATAGGGGTTTAAAGTTTGTATGGAAAAAAAAATCGCCACCGATTTTTATAAAATTTGACATTTTGATTTTTAAAAGTATTTAATTGAACACGTGTTTCATCGTTTTCTAGAGTTCTTCCCCTAAGCGTGCAAATAAGGGGTTGAAAGTTTGTATGGAAAAATCTTTAAATCGCCACCGGTTTTTATAAAATTTGAAATTTAGAGTCTTAAAAATATTTCATTGAACACATGTTTCATGGTTTATTAGATTGCACCCCTAATTAAGCAAGCGAAGCTGCGCGCGTCCGCTAGTATAAGTATATACATTTAAAACCTAAAATTACAACATACAGCGCTTTCCTTTCCCTACGTACATTAGCTTGCTCCGTAGCAAGGGATACAATTATATTGTAAATGTAATATTGAATCTTTAATCGGAACCTTCATAAGTGGGGGCAAGGGAAGGCAGATATATACAAATCAATATCTACCTTCACTGGAACAAGTTAATTGTATAATAGCAAATACCTAATTGTTTAATTTATCTTGTAGTATCCAACTCAGAGACGGCAATTGGGGCATAGATGCTCTCCACTTTACCAAATACTAACTGAGATGGAATTAGGCTGCAATGATGTCTGAAATATATTGAATATATATGAAATGTTGAACATTGTTATGATGTCACTGCTTTGTAATTTGTTATCATATCATCTCAAAATCTCTAAACAAGTTGATCAAGGCTTTTGTCTATTATTAATTTACACTAACGATGTCTACGCAGGCAGGAAACGACTGGGCCAATTTATTATTTGATTCTAATATTTTGTTATTATTTTCTAACTTAATGAGATTGTCGTTATATTAAATATGAGCGGAAGCTACTAATTAAATAGTACCGAAATTAGTTTACGGACTTCTTTAATAGCTCCCAAGGTGCTATCACCAGGGTATAGGTCACGAAAATAACATTGTAGAATTTAATTCTCTCGTGATATGAATTTATCAGATTAAGCTCAGGGTACGACATTATTTTTATTTATTATTATAAAAACGCATGTTGGTCGTATAGCATCCATCCAGCTTCACTCTCTATCTTGCACACAGCAGGGTAGGCAGAGAGAACCTATGAACCTAGTATTAAAACACTCCGTTCTCATTAGGACACTACAGTTTCACGCTTGTTTTCAGCAGTTTCACGCTATAATACACTCTGGCAGAACTTGACAGAGTGTATTATATATTTGAATTTCTCCGAGCGGGAATCGAACCCATCGTATATCTCATTTCAAGTATTAAAACGAAATATGATCTAAACTAGAGATCATTTTGTCGTAGGTTTCTACTCGCGTTGCATTTTTCGTCACATTTTATTTGAAGATGTGAAAATCTTTGCGAATGCAGTCTTAAATAAGCTTTCAAAGGTCCATGTCACATGTGTGTAAAAATAAGCTTTTTATAATTTTTTCATATAGTACGTCCACTATACTACACACTATGTCCATGGACTTCAATATTAAAATAAATTCTTAATGCCATTTCTAAGCTTTTAAAATAGATGCTATTTATCAAAAATTCACATACGAGTATATCAGTAGTAACTACCACGTGCTAAATGTAATTAAGTACTAGGCACTATTTACTGTTTTGTATCCCTTTATAATGGATAGAAAAAATATAAAGATACATTATTCCGCCCATTGCGTTCCGTGGTGTGGTGGAAGGGAACGCGGCATTTTGTGTAACAAACTATATATAATATATATAATAACCCTACACTTAGGGTTTAATGTCACTACATTCGAAACTGTAATCCCCGTGTTTATCACTCTCACCAACACCCCTGGCCATGATTACGTCGATTTTTTTGTTCGTTACTTATTAGAAATTTTCTGATCTCGTGACTTATTATCGATTTCTTTTTTTTTCTTTCTTATATTATTCTAGCACAAATATACAATCAAATAATATTTATTCAAATTAAATTCAAATTTGCAGTCGCTGCGGTTCCTGCTACATATTGGAAGCTTCGTAAAAACTAATCTAAATGTACGAGTTACGGTACTTTAAGTAAATGTGAGAAATTAAAGAAACCAATAATTTTTACTTCGCCTTGCTGTATAAAACCGTATAGTTTAATTGTCTAAAACGCTTGGATTGATGCGCCTCATTAGGCGTGGGTTTTCTATTAAAATTAATTTCAGTAATAATTTTTAAGCCACACATAAATGTCATATCACAAATTATCCTCCAACCATTTATCTAGCTTTTTTCCTCTTAATAGGAAGTAACATCAAAAACAATATCTGTATGTGGGGAAGGAGCTCTGCTGTCTGGTGCAGGTGGTGCTGGAGACCTCGCCGCCGTGCTGGACAGGCTCAGTTCCGAAGAACCGCCTCTGCTGTGGGTGGGACCGGTGGCTTCTGACTGCGCACGAGTAAGAGATGCTGTGAGATACGCTGCTCTGGAGATAAACGAACATCTCGAAACTTATTTTGATAGACGAGAACATGCTCTTGAGGTAAGTGTAGATGATATCATTTATATTATTATGTAGATTTACTACTGTCGATATTACTGACGATATTACTGTCATTCAGCATTTAGGAGTAGTCTAATAATTTTAGTAATTTCAAAGAGGTTAATGAAACGTTAGAGCTAGATGATGACCACGGAGAACTCAGTCCTAAGACACTCGTGTGTTTTTATTTTGCTGTCTACGTTACGGTAATTTGCATGTTAGATACTACTAGAACTGGACGCTTCTCTCTTTTTATATATTTATGTGTAGTTAATATTTATAATATAATTACAGACTCTGGAACTATCTCGCAGTGCAGACGAAACAGGACGGTGTCTATACAAACTCATATTCCAACTGCTGCTGTTGCTGGAGACCAACAACAAGATGGTGGTGGCGGTGTACAGCGCGGCGCTTGATAACAGGGTGAGTGTATGAAATGTACTCATTAGAAAGTTTAAATTATAATATGTGAAATCTTCTATTTCAAAAGGAGTCTCAACCTCCAACCAAAAGAGGGGAACGGAAGTGTCTTAATGAACACCCTCAGTGTGCTCGAACACTAAGTTCCCATCTACCCTCTGCTTACCCTGCTATGTGCGGGGTACAGCATGAAGCTAAAAAAATACGTAATCTATTTCAAGCTATGTAAGATTTCTTTTGCAATTGCATAATATTCAATACCACTCTTGTCTTGAAAAGGATGGTTATATCTGCTGCACCGCATGAATGCTAGCTAAGGATCAATCTCTACGTTACTCTAATTCTTTGAGAGATCGACCTCAGTATCGCACTTTGTTTTATCGACCAGAGAAACAATAACATTAATTGCATTACTTATTACAAGTAGGTGTTTAGTGGTGTTTCCTGGAAACACGAATTTCTGAAACATCATAAACAAATATTTCTCAGAATCAGTATTCAGTAGGATCCCATAACAGCTTTGTTGAGTCCCATTACCAGAATTTCAGTAAATCTATGCGTTGTTTGATCGCTGTGAACTTAAAAACCAAATCCCCTCACCCTCTTTTTCCACCCTTTTACACCCTCCAGGGAGATCCTTTGTGCAACAAACCGTATCGATCGTAGTATTGCACAAGCGCAATTCATGTAGGTCACAAAAGGACTCGTGCATCGTTACAAAAACAACTTATTATTTGATAAATTATTTGGTTTCTAGTTAATAATAATAAAATAATGTAGGCGTTTTTGTATTGTGACTTACAGATTTTTTTTTCATTTCACGATGTTTATCCATACCTATTTTATCTGTCGCAGTTACGCATAGATACTAATAACGTAAATACTTACTACTATGAAAATGATACTTAAGGTTAAACAACTTACGTATTAACAAATGGCGTTTTATTTTACAACGATAATTTTATTATTTCTTACTTTTTATCCACATATGATTATTTTTCCTATAAATATGACGATTTTTATGATAAGCTCCTAATAAATAAAAAATATATATTTTAAACTTTTGTAGTAAACTGCATTGTGAACTAGCCTCAGTTTTAAACGTGCTTATAGGTTACCTAGGTCCTGGGCCCGAGCCATGCTCACCGGGGCAGGTGGCCTCTGACATAACGCTTGTTCCTAGAAACGTATGCTTTTTTGGTTTATTTAATTGGTTTATTTATTGTATATTCTGGTAAAAATGACGGAATTTTTACCTTTTTTCTCAGCAAGCAATAGTCAGGATAGAGTTGGTCGGTCTGTTGATATACATACCTGTTAGATATTTGAGATAATAAAGGATTTCTCATATCTCGGCGACAATATATCAAATCTTGGTCAGTCTGAAATAATAGAAGACAAAGTAAGATGAAAAGACCGAAAAGTAAAACAGACAGGCTTAGTAATTAGATAGATTGTAGTAAGGTTGTTGTAGCATTAGCTTGACACCGACTTCAAAATTATAACATCTTTGTAAAATTATTATTTACTTTTTAGTTCGTTGTTAGAAGTCGATTTTTCTTTTTGTTAAAATTAAATTTATACTTTAAAAGACATTTTTAAAAGACCTCAATTTACCTAACTGGACTATTATTTTTTTAGCTTCACGCTGCATCCCGCACACCTCCGGGTGGAGAGAGAATCTGGGAATTTAATACAGGAATTTATATTAAAATATTCCGTGCCCATTCTGAAGGTATTCCATGTTGAGTGATGGAAGTAAAAGTCGCACTTTGCCTTAACATCATATTGTAACTGGACGATGTTATAAATACTACGAACGGAATTAGGCCCGACAGCCATGGTATACAAATAAGACACGTCGCCACACACACAAATTTATAGTGTACTAAAAGTCCAAAGGCAATGGAATAAATTTAATATAATTAATTTAATTTGATTTGGTTTTATCTCCAGGGTGTCGAAATGAGCGCGGCGGTAAGCACCGTGCGCGCGGCGCTCAACGCGCACGCGGTGGACTCGTGGGCGGAGCACTCGCCCGCGCCGCACGACGATGCGAGATTACTGCACCTCATGCACAGGCAGAAGTGAGTAGACACTCGAAAAGAAAACGGTCATACAGAAGTTGAAGTATATTGTGGTTTGCGTTTGCTGAGCAATGTTTCACAGGAGAGACATACAGTGGTTACTTAAGCCTTCTGTAAACAACAAACATCGTTTATAGATTCTATTCGAACTATGTCAATGCGCAGAATCCTCCCTTCATGATATAAATCACGTTTTGGAGATAAGTAATCTTAGAAAGGACTTGTAGCGAATAGTTTGAATTTTAACAGTAAAATGTATTACTAAATATATCAATAAAGAGTATAAAGTAAATAATGTTTATCTCAAAACACGATAGTTGTGGGTTTGAATGCCCACTTTGCACCTGTGCAGTTTAAAAGTCTACAATATTAAAATATAATATATATTTATTATAATGTTAGCTGTGTTCATGATTTCGTTTGCTTGAAAGAGTTGCTAACTTTTTTATTTATGATCCGTTTGAAATAAAACAAACGCTAAATGTTAAGGGAAACTTCCCGAAATACAATAGTTTTTCCCGTATATGTATTCCACGTATTCATACAGGCAGCGATCACTTGCATGTTTATTATATGTTCTACTATGACAGGTGGAGCGCGGCGCTGGCGTCGGTGCGCGAACGCAACGCGGAACGGATACTAGAGCGCGGGGAACTCCCGGAGGACGACGTCACCAGCCTGTTGCACGTGTATTGTAAAGGACTTGCGCAAGCGCATCCCGGTATGTAGCTATATGTTGTTTGTTCAATTGGGACTTCAACCTTTTTGTATTTGTTTGTTAAATAAATAATTATATTGCAATAAATATGGTTAAATAACATTGCAAATTATGACGTTGTGACATTGCAGACATGGTGGCCATCACGCGGCCCGTGAACGAGCTCTCCCAGAACCTGTCATTCATGATGGAGAGCCTCTACAAGGTGTCCGTGTCGCTGTCGCGCCAGGAGTTTGTCTGATGCCGCGCCCCCCCGACCTCTCCCCCACCCCTGTCGCGCGGTCACCCATCCCGCCCGCGGCACCGCGCGCGTCGCACCCGCCGCCCAGCGCTACATAGCTGTTTTAATATTGACATATAAGTTTTTATTAAGATATGTAGCTTTGACTTCCACAAAGCTGTTTAGTTAAATGAACGGTTTTGATTTTGGAAGACGATTAAGTTTTTGTTTAGTTAGTGACCATTTTGAAATTAAAATATCATCACATTTGTCGCTCACATACATTTAATTTGCCCTATTTATATTTCATTCATATTTATCATCCATTCATTGAACGTGTGAACGAGTGGATTTTTCAAGCCAAGCCATAGACACTAGTGAAAGTGAACCCCACGACCGGACTAGACATTACAATACATCGATACATCGCACAAAACTAAAGTGCACCGACATAAAGAAACAAATACACACACACATTGACTCACATACTTAAGCCCCTACAAACAAAGGGCACATTTAAACCAACAATTTAAAATTATAATTATTGATCTTAATATTTAATAATCTTCAATGTTTAAAAAAAAGTAGACGAAGTATTGCCTTAAACATGTTAATCTTCTAAATGTCAAATTATATTATACACACATACTTATTATATAATAATTAAAGTTTAATATATTTTTGTGGAATTATTTTATGCATATATTATATTAGATTTAAATTAGAATGGTGTTTAAAATAAATGCTATTCGTGTCTTATACTGGGGGTGGGCGATTACGAATGATTTTCCTTAAACAACGATTTGCTGATAATATATTAATTGTTATATAAATTATAAATATATTATAACAAATGAGTTATTGAAATAGCCCAAATTCTGAAAAAATATCTATTAAAAAATATATCTAGTGTACTAAAACAATGTATATTATTATATATATATATATGTATTAGTACTTATTTGTATTATTATATTTATTATTATTATTAAATATGTGTGTGATATACAGTATTTCAGTACACTAGTCGATGAAAAATGTTGTTTATTATATTAAATAATCAATAAATCATGAAATATAATTTACGTATTTATATTGCATATTCTTATATTACACACATTATTAATACATTTTTAATTTATTATTTCAAACATTAATCGGTAATTTAATTAATTAAAGTAATTTAATTAGTTTTATTTAATATCATATACAGAAAATTACGAATGTAACGAAAAGTTAAAGAAATCTTCACATACATATATTACATTAGTTTCATATTCGAGGATCGCGAGTTTGAATCACCATCTCTAGAGTGCGCTTTACGTCAATCCAATAGTTCTGTGTCCATATAATAATCACATTAGAAATAATGCTAATATAACTCTCCTCTCTAAAACAGCTCTCATAATAATTATATATATACATATTATGTATATTATTATATTTATTATAAATTAATAGATTATGATATAAATGTTTAATTTACGATTTTTCTTTAGTTTTTAAATAATACAAAAACGGAATTCAAATTAATAATAATTTCATATAATTTATTTCCATAAATTATTGTATTATTATTATATTGTTAATAAATCTTCCCCATATCATGTGAATTTAGCCGTTCGACGCGGTTGTAGCTAATTTAGTGTTAAATTATTAATAACTATTATTAGGCCAATTAATGTACTGACGTTGTTAATAATTTCACTCAATTTTAAACTACTGATCTCAGTTAGGGTATTCTACACACGCAATGTTTTTTAACTAACAGACAGACAAATTAAAATGGATTAGTATTTAAAAAACATTACAATTGATTTAAATTATCTTTGCATGTGATCAAATAAGTAATGTAATTTTCTCTTTTTTTCTTGCACATTTTGCGGCGTATTAAATTATTTTCTTAAATTTATGATATTGAAGTAAAATGTATTGGAGTCAAGCGCGCTGAACTTTCAAATGTTCACGCTTTATTTTTTTCTTTTCTTGTATCTTTAATGATTTAACTTTTGTTTTAATTGTAATTTTATTTTACTTTTGTTTCGGCTTTTTTTTTGTGAATTACAACACGTTTATTTATTTATTCTATTGTGAAAATCTGGCAACTATAAATTCCATTAACCGGTGATTTAATGTATTTACTAAAATTATTGTTGAAACATTATATATTGTGTATAACTTAGTTAGGAAGTACATTTTGGACCTGAAGTTCTGAAATTTATTGATTAAAAATATTTTTATTTAATATCACAAATAAAAAAAACATTCATTGTACTATTAATAAATGACGATGTCCTCTAACGGCACTATTGAGTATTCTCTTTTAACCAAATGATAATTATAATTTTGTCTACTCAACGCTTTTTTGTGATATATTAATTTTCTTTTAAGTTTAAAGCTAATTACAATATTTATTTTTAGTCTAATTCGTTTGTTTCTCGCCCTATTCGCGCTTAGTGAGTCTAAACTGACACTAATGATTGTAACCAGTTGTATATGTATTTGGAATTAATAAATAAATTATATAAATATGTTGGTTTTATTTTACATATTATCCTCTTTATAATCTCACGTTGTATCTAGCACATAACAGAGGGTAGGCGGAGGGAACCTGGGAACCTAGTGTTAAGACTCTCGGTTCCTATTAAGACAGTTCCGTTCCCCATTTTATCATAGTTAACTATACATTCTAGTATAGTATTTGTTAATAATTAATTATTTTGGTCTCAAAGGACAATTCTGTTGTCAGACCTAAGAGTAGGAGCGTGAATATTTAATTAATAAAGTAAAGTTGTTATTTATATCTTTATCGTAATATTTGAAGTACTGCCAATTAATTAGATACCAAACGAGAAACTTGAGAAAAACTCGCAAAAAAAATTAGTATCAGTCATCATCTCATGCTGGCTGTATGAAATATTTATAAAAAGGTATGTTATTTTTTTCTTTCTAACACAAAACATTCGACTTATTTGAGACGAAAAAAAACATTTCCAATTGCATTTAACCTGGCCAGAGGATTTCAGATTTTCCAAACAAAATTGCAAGAGACGCAAAATGTCGGAAATAATAATATTTGAAATTGGTCGTAAAAGAATTTTTGACGTATTTATTTGACGTCTTTAATATACAAGGTATTAATAAGGATTCAGACTTTTTTAACTCAATGTGAAGAGTGAGAAAAATTAAGAAAATGCCAGTAATATAAAAAAAATTGAATAAATATTTGTTTCGTTACTAATATTGTTTAAAATTCCTTTCAGACTAGCACAATCGTTATTTCATTTATGAATCAATAAATTAGTTTGTCTTTATCATAAAAAAATTACAAATAACAATATTTTAATCGAAAACTACAGAAATATAATATATGGTTTTGTAATGTAAAGTTGAATTCAACTATTAACGCGACAGGTTGTGGGTTATATTCGCACCAGGGAAAATGAATTATTTAATATTTTAATTTCCTCGCCCTGGTAACGAGGCAAAAAGTGACGTTGAGTCCCACCACTCAACATTCAACACTTCCAGAATTTGGCTAAAAATGGGGAATGGAAGTATCTTAATGGGAACGGAGTGTCTTAACACTAGGTTCCCAAATTCCATCTGCCCATCCCAAATAAGCTGCTTTGTGCTTCTTACAAGCTAAAAAAATATAATTATTATATAATCAAGACTTTTATATATATATATTTTTCACGTCTTCATAAGATATTCATTTAAGAAAAATTCCCTTTGCTTCAGTGTAATATAGTACAGAGGATGCGTAGAATGGAACCGTGTAATTCATCAATCAATGACTTAAGTATGTAATGATTTCCGGTCAAAAAATCACTTTTAAGTATTTCAAAATATATAGGAATAATATTCATATTTAAAAAATATTATTGATATTGAAAAATAAAATTTACATTTAAAAAAAATTAAAATTACAAATTTATTTTAAGCGTACGTGTTTTAATAACATTGTCTGTCATATTTACAATAACGATCCGTTGTTAGAGTTATTCGGATACTCGTTTCGTAGCCGCATTTATTTTCAATTTCTTTATATTATAGTAGCTATGAATTTGGCGTATTGAAAAATAAATAATATAATAATTTTAATTATGTATAACAAAACCAGAAATTATTAATATATATAAAAGATTAAAAATTCTGGCATGGCATACTTTCCTTCTGGAAAGTCCAATATAATGTCAATAGTCAGGACTCTGTCAAACTAGTAGATTTAACAGAATTGACTACAACATGATATTAATTGATTTATAAAAAACAAAAAACATATCGAAATAATAATAGGTTGGGGCAAAAGTATTTTCGTATTTTGAATATATTATTAGTAATCAAACCTCTTTAACTGTACTGAATGTAACTGGCTAGTTTTGATACCATTAAATGGGACATTCTGAAGATGCAATAAATAAAGTATTACATATATTTAAAAAAAAGGGTAAAAATGCGACGAATGTTTACGGCCTATGATACCGCATATCAATAAGAGTAGAACAAAATGTGGTTAGAGTGTTTCAAGTCTGGAAATATTAGTGTGAAAGATGAGGTTAAATATAATGAAATATATTCCTTTGTATGAATCCGACCCAATAAATTAACACAATTCTGTATTAAAAATTCAACAATATTATATTTAATATTGTCAATATTCCACGTGTACTGTGGACAGAAGACAGACTGTGGCATTATTTGCGCAACAATATATTTATAGAAAATGGTATATAAAATATTTATTGACAATATTTGCAATTTAGAATTATATTTCATGATTACTTTTTAGTACGCATCTGTAACCTTACTTACCGCACTCGTTTTATTACCATTTTATCTGAATAAAATCCAGTGCATTTATCTTGACGCCATTTTGACCTCATCTGACGCAACAGTCATGATGTAATGGTTGTGAAATCACACTATTTAGAAATGCTTAAATATTTTCACTTAGCCTTACGCTGTATCCCGAAAATAGTAGGGCAGGCAGAGGGAACCCGAGAAAGTTACCGGAGCGAAAAAAGGGAAGACTGGAAATCAAACCCATAACCGTCACGTTTAGTCGCACGCTTGTGCCCATTAAATACCTATATATTTGTAACGTAATAATATTATGAAGAGGTTTCATTTGATTACTAAGAAAAAGGGTTGAATCGTTCCGCCATAGCACATAATATAACTATTAATAAAATTACTAAATTCTACTAAACACAAAATTACTACTAAATGCCTGCCTGCCTGCGTAGACTTTACTATATCATATTTTTAAAAAAAGCGCAATTGTGAGCCGTACTTATGTATATGCAATTATTTAGAATTTTTCATAGGTTTGCTATTCGCCGTTGGCCATTGCAATGCGAAGCTTATTATTATAAAATTCATTAGTTCTTGATTCGCATTCAGTTTATGTAAAATTGAATATACATTACTTATTTTAATTTATTATAAAATCTTTTTACACCCGCATATAGCAGGATGGGCAGAGGGATCTAATGTTGACAGACTCTGTTCCCTCCTTTCCGACAAAGTCTTGAGGCATTGCGTGTTGAGTGGCTCAACTAAGTGCCGCGCTTTGCCTTGTTGCCAGGGGGAGATAATGAAAATATCAAATAAATAATTTCCCCGAGCGGGACTCGAACCCCCGTTTACATTCGCACGCTGCGCAATGAGACCTTACGATTTTAACATTTACATATATATCAAATATAATATTTTCATATAACTCTGCATGATAAATATAAGCTAAAAACAAGTTGGAATCGAACCAATAACAAAAACACTAATCGCATTTTTAGGAACCAACATTGCTTAACAAATGGCAGACCCTGGCAATAGCCGGGATTAATGCCAGGAGGAAGAAGAACATTGCTTAACAAATATTAAATTTTATAAAAATCGCAATTGCAGAACGAGCACACAGACATACAAATATATTAAGAATGAAAATAAATAAGCACATATTATTTATAAGATTTCCATTTATTACATAATAATTAAATAAGATTCTAAACACACGAGTCGAGAAAAATAGTGCCAAGACACAGTTTTGGTCATAAGAGCCGTTTTCCCTCAGTCGTTGCCCGTAGCGTAAACTAAGCTTAAGCTAAACGTAAACGAAGTTTAAACCAAGTTTAAACTAAGATTATGTTGAGTTTTAAGTAGATTTTAGCTAATCGAGCTGTATCACTTCATACTTTGCCAGATGTCGGTACTAAACACTTCTTAGAAAAAAATGTATTATTCAATGTCAGTGTAAAAGGGACAAACGAATTTAAAATAAAAAAAATGTCACCAATCAACTTTACAATTAATTAAAAAAGATATGAAGATATAAAATATACAAAAAGGAAAATAAAGAAATGTTTGTGAAGACGTTCGCAACAATTATTTGTTATATTGTAAACGGAAGAATCAATATTAATTTGTATAGTATTTTAGTTGTAATACTAATTAAAAATACAAATTTTAGAAGGTTGCACCACTTTTACACAGACTATCAAATTTAAAATAAATTAAATATTTACAGACTGTAATAAAAGCCACGATCCCACCTGTACATAAAAATCCATATGAAAATTACAATGGACAGACAGACGTTCGTTTTACATAATATACATATTAGATATAATTTTTTTAACATTATAGACATGTGTATAATTTCGTGTCCGCTATTAAATAATATATATATATATAGACATATGGAGTTATTTTAATCTTAGTACAAGATTACATTAAGAAGTCTATACGATTTTAGGAGGCCATTCAGCTCTATTGACCTAATAATGTTCATATTTTTTTAGCTTCACGCCGTATCCCGCATTTAGCAGGCCAGACAGTTCCGGTGCGGTTTCCTACGCACCGCTCAATTAATGTGTATATCAACGTCTCCATGATTTTTTAGCAAAGCGAGGAAAGGAAAATAATTCATTCCAACGAATGGGGATCAAACCCGCAACTGTCGCGTTTATATACAGACGCCATAAAGGCGTCGCTGTTGTATTTTTATTATAGATTATTAAAATTCTTAAATTACATTACACATACTAATAATAACATTTGATATACACAAAAGTCGAAGCTTAAATATTTCGCTGCAAAATAATCACAAAATATTGCCTAACATAGAGGTCACAAGGTATTACATAAGGTTGTAATTTTATATTATGCGTTACAATTGCAACAAGTATTTTACTATAAACTAATCTAACATCAATGCTGTAATGGATATGTACTAACACATCATTCATCTACCTTACATTTGCCTTCCTATAAGGAACATTAAATATTTATAATTTTTGAAAGCTGCTTATTTTTTAAGATCTATCTCCTTTTGATCTGTGTCAAGCGTGTAAGCGACTTATAAGATCAATTGTCAAGTTATATAGAATAATAAAATTAATACAAATTTTATAAATATTAGTGGCTCTCACTAATTATAATGTTGTGTTGAGATGTTCCATAGATTTTTCTAAATTATTATGTACCCGGAATGAAACCATATATCTAATCTATATTAATATTAACATAGAAATAAAAAATCTTACTATTCATATAAAACTGACATGCTTTTAATGTATTTTTGGGTTAGTATTAATAAGTATAATAATGAGGCCACCGTGGCGCAGCGGCACAAGGGTGTGACTGTGTGGGTTCGATCCCCACTCGAGGAAGTGAATTATTTATTTACGTTTATATTTCCATTTCTTCACTCTGGTGTCGAGGCAATGCGCGGCGTTGAGCTCTGCCACTTAACACGCAATGCCTCCAGAATTCGGCAGAAAGTGGGGAACGGTGTCTCAACACAGTGTTAGCTCTGCCTACTCTGCTATGTGCGGGATACAGCGTGAAGCTGATTTAATTTTGATTTTTAAAGTATAATAAATCTGAAATGGAACTTGACACGGCTAAAAATTATTAATAAATAGGGATGGGCGGAAAAAAAAATTAAAATTTATTAAATCATTGACAATAATCAAATGATTTCATTTAACAACAACAACATAAAAAAATATGGAAGCTGCCTGCATATAGCATTTTATTAAAATGTGTATATTAATATGATAATTAAAATAATGTCAGATATTGTCTTTATTTTCATCACCCATCCCTACAAAAATATTTCACATAATATAAATAATATAAAAGAAATTATAAAAATGAAGGTCAAGAGCTACAAACAATACTATAAGTATGTAACAAAACCTTCAAAATGGACATTGTGAGACTCTTAAATACTTCAAAATGGAATATCCAGCCAAATAACATTATTATACAATTAGTCCTACCTTCATTTACAACTTATTAGAAGACAGACAGACAGACAGACACTTGATATATGTTTAGACATGAAAATATTATGACTAATGCTATTAAAGTATTCATGATAATAATAATATCTATAGAATAGTTTTAATAAACTCTTTCTACAAACACTTATATGACATTAACACCTCAATTATATAGTGCGGGTTCGAACCTCGTATAAAGTAATATAATTAATTATTAAATCACGGTACTTTGCATTCCATGCCTTAGAGTTATAAAGGCCCATAATTGACGCGTATTCAAAACATTCTTAGACACCATTATATATAATAATATTAATAAATAATCATCATTAATAATACAATTCAATATATCTGTCAATCGCACAAACGCCAATTGACACTATCAATTATTAGATATTATTATGAATAATTATGGTATTAACAGACAAATAGACATTTTACAATTATTTCTATATATAGATATAGTTTATATTAAGCATTAGTAGTAATATACATTAGGGTGGCCCAAATTTTTTTTTTTAAGTTTTAGTGAAAATATAGTTCTTCACACCGAAAAAATATGCCTGTAAAGTGTAAAGGCTCATTTGCCCTTTTAGCATAAGTATTTTTATGGAGTCCAGAACAATATTTTCACTATAATTAAAAAAAATGTTTTTTGGCCCAGTATAATATACATATTCATATACATAAATTGTTATTTGATTACAAGTATTTTTTTTATTATATTTAAATTACTTAAAAACTATATATTTTTAGCATTTTAGATGCTGATATTTAAACTTCATCTAAAATCACATGTAATTGTAGAATAATATTTTCGAAATAAACGTAATATAAAAAGATGGATATATTGACTATAAAAGTAAAAGAATCTCTAAAACGTTTATATTTTATGTATTTTAATATACGGGTGATTCTACGATAAAAGGGGTTAGCTCTTTAGAGAATGTGGCCAAGGATAAAAGTTGCTGTTGTTTCATTAAACACTTATATTACGATTTTTGTCCTATTTATGTATCTATTCACGTAAGGGCAAGTCACTTCATGAATATTTAATTATTTTTCAGTTTCAAGAATTTACGAAAATTATTTAAAAGTATTATTTTGAACTGTGAATTGGTAAAAAATATGCTATATCTAAGTTTCTTTGCACTAACATTATATCCCCCGCTCAATAAGCCTCTAATGGCAACTGTCAGGCCAGGGGAAATAAGTCAGGGGAAGACGTTTTCATGATAAATTTTATTGTTTTAATTGACATAAGCAATATTTTGGTACATTATGTATTACATTTTAATTATTACATTATTATTAAATTTGAGCAGTAAATGCAAATAAATTAATTGAATAATATAACTTTTATAACTTACGAGTGGAGAGATACAATGACCTCACGAAACCACTTCTTTGTACCAACGCGTCGCAAAAACTAACAAATGGCCAAAGTTACCTCTTGTCATAGAATCACCCATACATTTTTATATTCTAGAAGAATCGTGCCAACGAAAATAATAAACTAACTATTAAACACAATAGATTTATATTAGAATGCTTTTACATAAACATTTAATTGATTATATTGCATAATCTATACTTATATCTCTGTAGAAAAGTTTTTCTGTACATTGAAAATATATTTAAAAAAATTGCCAGGGTGTTAAACGATAACTAACAGAATCCATTTCCAGCATTTTTGGAAATTTCGGAATCTATTACTAACAAATGGTAGGTACTAAAGTATCTTGATAACGCATAAAACATACCGTTGAATTAAGCAGTAAGTTAATCGTCAGGAGGACTTTTAAACATTCTAATACCGAAGCCGCGGGCAAGCTGCTTGTCATAAATAATATTGAATAAGATAACCTTAGATTCTTTATTGTATCAATTAGCTCATATTAATCGATTACGTAATTTTAAAAAAATCTATGAATGATTAACGATTTGTATAATTCGCTTAGTAAATACATTTTATAGATAGTTAATATGTCGTATTCGAAAAGTTTAGTTGAAAAGTACAGAGTTGGGATCTTCATTGTCCATTTGTTTGACATGCCTTAGTACATCCTTTTTTGTGATCACTCCGAGCAATCGGCTGTGTTTCGGAAAAAAAAAATATTATCAATATTTGCTTACAAAGTAATATTCTTTTAAAAATAATAAATCTCTAAGCAAATAATGCATTCTTTTAGGTTTTATAGAAGACATAAATTTAAATATCATTTATTTTTATTAATATAAATTTTTTATTAAGTAACTAATTTAAAAAAAAACCAACATGATCGATTGCAAATGCACAAATTGAGGTAGTAAAATAAGTAAATCATTTTTTAAAGTTATTATTTAATCATAATAATAATACCCACCCATTATGAGTGACGAGGGTCTGCCTCAGGCCCAGCTTGCGGAACATGTCCACCACCGTCTCCATTGGGGTCTGATCAGTGACCGTGATGGGGGCCATGTCTAGTATCCTATTGAGGGGCAGGCATGGGGCCCCGAGCTGGGGTTGGATGGGTCCCGCGAAGATTACTAGAGACTGACCCGTTATCCCCTCCATTGTTCGCCGAGCGTTAGCTGAAAGGGGTTTTGATATACATACATATTATAATCTTTTTGAATTGTCACAATTTCAATCATAATTATAATTAAAACAAACAAAAATATACTGCACAAAAAATGTAATAATATAATCTGACAAAAATATTTGTATTGTTAGGAACATTTCGATGTACGAGCGGTATCGATACGCATCACTCCCATTCCCACTCATATAAAACAAGCGCACAGTCGTGTACAACCTAATTTGCGAGTCGGTCATCGTTTGGGAACGTGACTTCGTTCTATTTTATTATATTTCTAATGTCATTTTATGTTTGAAAGATAACGATTATTAAATTGTTACTAACTTAGTTATACCATTCTACATTGTTTTAGTTTTATATTAACAGCTTCTGATTTCTAATAGTATGCATATTTATCAAATCTTGTGTAACATATGAAATATACATAATAAATGAAACACTGTTTTTTTAAATAGCAGCCCCTTAACACTTTATCCTTTACTAATGCCAAAATCGCCAAAGCAGAAAAAAAGGCAAAGACACTAACTTTGCTGTGTGTGTATAAAGGCGGTTGTGATTTCGATTTTCAGTCGGAGGAATGCCTATATTGAAACAATTTTCATTACCTGACCGCGGCGAGGTTCCCAAGTTGTGTGGAAAGTGAAATGTTCTCTCTATCTATGCTGCTATATGCAGGATGCAGCGTGAAATAAAAAAATCGGAAAAAAGGACACTAACCAATAGCCAAATTAAGATCCCTGCGCAGAACAAAACCAACTAAATATTGGGATTCTTTGGAGACCACAACTGGGTAGCCATTGTGTTCAGTTTCCTTCAAAAGCGTCTCCACATCATCCACTGTCATCGAATCTTGGGTTATTACCGAGAGGGTCTCGTTACGTCTGAAATTTTTTTGATTTAATAAATATAAGAAAATTATTAACTTTTTACCTGAAATATTAAAAAATATATATTTGTGTTTTGCAATCTTATTATACCGGGGTGTCATCGTAAGCTTGCGATCTATCACGATCCCCAGGGCAACAGGTCTGAAACTCTATTTAAACAAGGTGGAAGAGGCAGCGCTTCTTTTACTAAAACTGCATATAGGGTAAAATATTTCAAACCCAGAATACAAAAAATTAATCAAGGTACCTCAACAGTTTGGACGTAGAATTTTTTTTCCATTTCACGATTTTTATCCATACTTGTATTTCGTGTGACGCACACATAAGTGTACGACGTTGCCGCTTTGACAGGTAAGTGTGTGCGTGCCTATGTTATACTTTACAAATGGCGTTTTATTTTAAAACGATAATTTTATTATTTATTTTGTTTGAAAACATATCTTTTTCATTTTTGAGAATTTTTTTTTTCTGAATTATATTAGGCTTTTATAGAGTAGTTAAATCTGTGGTTTCATTTAAAGTGGTGCTAACAATTCCACCTGTATACTAATTATGAGTCCCTAAGTAGTATGACATTAAGCGAGCACCCCTATCCCCTCTCCATCCCCTCCATTCGACAAATTTTTGAACGTCCCCTCGTATATCGCATTATCTTTTCTTAAGAACAAACAAAAATCTACCTTAAAAAAAAATAACAAAACCAAATTAAAAAATTAAAAGCTTTTATTTAAACGCTCTAAAGAGTAGAATATAAAATTTGCCTTTTAAATTTTTAATATCAACTCATAACCTCATACACAATTTAAACGATCATAAAAGCTTGCATGGTCTGCCATATTGGACTTAAAATGACGTCACATTATTTTTGGAGTTACTCTCAACGAGCCCTTTCATTTGATACCCATATTGTAGAAGTACATTAAAAATTACTGTTTCGCCATCTTGTATGGTCCGCCATATCAGATTTAGAATGACGTCACATATTTTATCGTGCATTGTAAACCAAACTAAACGTGTATACAAAATTTCAGCTCAATCGATTGAAGATATCTATTTCAAAATTGAGCTCAAAGATTTCACCCAAACATACATACATATATTGTTAAATAAAAGCTTTTAAAACACCAAAACCTTCCAACATCTATTACAGAAAAGTAACTCCCTCACTTTGGTTGCATAACATCAGCAGCTAACGAAGTATGCTGGAATTCATCTTTACTGTCCAAGAAGGGGTATCCATTTAGGGCAATATGGGCATCGTAGATACCCTGCCTTCCGAGAGCGTCGCCGACCCACTTGGACGCCATGGCGGCCGCCATTAGTGGCACAATGTATCGTACACCGCCGGTCAGTTCGAACATTATTACTACTAGGGATACTGGAATAAACAATGGATGTTAATGTTGAGTTCCAAAGTGTATTAATAGAAAATATATACAAAAAAGTAACTAAATTTAAAATAAAGAAATGAACACTATAAGACATTGTGTGTACAACATATAAAAAACTTATTAATATTTTAACAAAAAGCAAGGACCATTATCCAAAACAAATAAATAAAATTCAAAATTAGAACATATTATTGCCAACAGGAAGTGCTGGCTGAAAAAAACAAACAAAGACAAGCAAAAATGACAAAGACCCACCAGTCATCCTAGTAACTCCGCCAAGTACCGCCGCGGCCCCGACCATAGCGTATAGACCCGGTGTGATACAATCGTCGCCCGTCGAACATTCCCCAGAGAACAGCCATATCTTGGGATAAGTGAAGGCCAATTGCTCTACACCTAGGAATGGAATTAGCAATATCGCTTATATGGACTTATGAGTCTTTTATGGCTATTTCTTAGTTTCTTGTTTTAGTGGCTAAGCACAATACAAAAAAATCTTTGATATTTTCGGGTTTAAAATTCAAAATTAAATCAGCTCCACGTAGTATTTCGCACTCAGTACTACTCTGTTGCAGAGGGAACCTAGTGTTAAGACAGTCCGTTCCTCACTTTCCGCCGAATTTTGGAGTCGTGTTGAGTGGCGGAACTAAACGCCACGCTTTGCCTCGACACCAGAGCACAAAAATGAAAATATAAATTTAAATTAATATTTCATTACCTCGAGCTCCTGCGCCACGAGTGGCTCCAATTTCGATTTTAATGTAATTTAATATGCTAGTGTTATAAATATATGCCGTTTTCTGGAATCACTCTGTCTATTACTGAAAACAATTATCCATCCAGCGAAAGCATCTAAGGCCAGAAAGCCCTATCAAGATTAGTAAGATTAACACTTATTTTACACGTATATTGTCTTGTAAGACTTACCGATCCCAACAATTCTTCCAGCAATAGCACCCAGGGCCAGACTCGGTATGAACAGACCACATGGAACTTTAATACCGAATGTAAACACCGTCATGACCAGTTTTAGTACCAGGGCGAGGAGTAGCAGCCATATTGCATGGTATACCTCAGGACCGGCCGGTGCTTTCTCTATTGCTGAATTCACGTGAGTGAAGTTACGGTTGTAGTCACTGTGGAGAATATTCTTTTTAGCTTCACGATGTATCCTGCATATAACTGGGTAGTCTCAAATCTAGGTTGCCTATACCTAGATGGAACCTAGATTGGAGACACCTTGTTCCCTACACTCCGCCAACATTTTGACACTATGTGTGTTGAGCGGTACAACTCAATACCGGTCTTTGTTTTGTTGCTACTGCCAGAACATAAAAATAATTCATTACTCTAAGTGAGAATCGAACCCACCAGCGTCGAGTCAACAATCAGACGTTATGCAGCCTTGCGTTGTCAGTCAGTCGCTCAATAATTATGATATTGAAAAAATATATATAAATAGCATTTTGTGTAATATTTATTTATATATTCAAGATGTTAACTATTTATAGTTATAAGTTTCATTTAACTAAAGAATATCAATATTTAAAATATAAATTAAGCCATAGTGGCGTTTTTAGAAAATATTGATACCTTAATTTAACTAAGAAGAAAATATTATATAATATGAAATTATATTATTATTAATAAATAAATAAATGTTGAGTGGCGGAAATCAACGCCGCGCTCACTATACTATTATATATCTTGTCACTGAAAAAAAAAAACAACTTACCACAGCGGATCAGAATTAGATATCCCACACTGATTGAACAGTAAATAGATCAATTGACTGGTGTTCATCCTTGTATAGGGGTTGGGGTAAGCTATGATGGCGGTCACCAGGGTCACCACTAACACTTCAGTCACTGGGTACTGTCCCAGCTTTGAATATTTACGATATCTACACCAGTATATGTTTGCTTTTATGAATATTGTTGCTATACAGCCCTGTGGAAATGATAATCTTTGAGTATTTCATTTTTGTATCCTATATATGGTAGGTGGCCGAGAAATTTCCCAAATTAATTAAAATTAATCGATAGATTGTGTCCAAAAATTAAACGAATATTATAAACATATTTTGGTTGGACACTCTAATCTCAGGAACTACTAATTTAGAATTAAATAAATTATCTAAATGTAATATAAAAAAATAGAATACTTACACCTATTATGCCCAAACCCAAAAATGGTATAAGTTCAAAGAAAATCCAAGGTTTATTATATTCCACGAAGAATAATACTGAATGTTCATTGCCAAAGGGATTTATCGAGCGGAGTATGAAAGCAGCTATTAGAGCGCAGAAGAACGATCGCCATAGTGTCTTCAACGGAAAATAATAGGACACCTGAAAAAATAAATAAATTACCTGCTTGTTTTTTTTATTTTATAAGTATTATGAGTTTCAGTTAAGAGTTTATTTTATTTTCCTCTAAAAAATATCAGTTAATGATTACCGATATTTCTGAGTATTGGACAAAACAAAAAAGTCATTCACAGTTCTTTATTTGTATTATATACTTGATCTAAGCCAAATCATGTTTTTAATAATATTTCATAACTATACAATTTGATATAATATAAATCTCCTTTCTTATAATCACACTGGTCAATTATTCATGTACATGTGTATTTGATTTATAATAAAGGAGCCTTTAAAACGCGTAATATGCTTTGGCAGCAACATATATGTCACATTATATTAAAAAATTATACCGTCAAACTATTAGATTATTCCAAGTTTGTCAAACGGGGGTCAAAACTTAGTTTTGTAATTATATAATATTGTTAAGTTTTATATTTACCGCTTCTGATTTCTAATAATATATATAGATATTCTATGTTACAATATATTTTTTACATATTGTATTTAGTATAGTATACTTTCATACCTCTTCAAGACTAAAGAGCACACCGCCAATGGGTGCTCCGAAAGCAACAGACACTCCAGCAGCGGCTGCCGCTGAGAGGATCTCACGTTTCTTAGCCTCATTCCTTCCATATTTTGGGAATAAGTAGGAGAGAATGTTACCTGTTACATAATATATTACATCATTAATATTTTTTTTAAGGAAATTTACATGTTATTTTCTTTAGCTACACGTTTTAACCCACATATCACAGTAGAGGTTGAGATCTGAGAGAGCTAACTAATATATACAGAATATATAGTGTAATGTATAACACTATCTTTTATTCATTTTGAAGACATATCAAGTAAGTAGCACCTCAATTATCATTTTCAAATACATAAAAATTTAAATTATAAACTGAAACATCTTAACTAACTTTTAATTAAACTAAAAACTAGCTCACCCAAGCAACTAGCAATGTGTACCATGGGGCCTTCCTTGCCCAGAGACAGGCCGGAGGACACGGACAGTATGAGGCCTACCACTTTGATGATTAGCGTCCACTTGCCGAGGTAGCCGCGGATTATGAATCCGCTGAGGATCGTTTTGATTTCTGGGATACCTGGAAAATTGAGGGAATGTGGACTAAACTTGTGTTATTTTCAATATTTCTATGTTACTATATGTTTAGAAATTGACCGTTGTTTGGGAAGGAAAATAATTGTTGTTAGATGTGTTAACGAGCTTTTCTTATTATTAATAGTTATACGCAACTCTCACAGTAGCCATAAAGAAAATGATAAGGCAAATCATTTCTTAAGTTATGTTTACATATTTTAAGACATTGCGTGGTAAATGGCTGAATTAATTTGTATCATTTTTGTAACCAGACAGATAAATCTAAAAACCTGACATGAAGCTTGAAAATGCAAATAATCCATTCTCCCTCAAAGGACTCGAATCGACAACCATCTCGTCAGCAACTATATCAGTTGCCCAACTATACCACAAACTAACCTGACCCACACGCGTATGGCGCGAACATTCTGACGAGCGACGCGGACAGGGCGGCGAACAGGAGGGCCCATATGATATAGAACAGGTAGCTGATTATGTACGCTCCGGGACCGTCGCGAGACTCGCCGAATAATTGCGGCCAGGTCATCCACTGTCAATAACCAACCATTGTCAATTGCTACTGTTATAATAAGTGCATATATTATGATATTTAAACAAGTTTTGAATAAGTTTAACTATATTTCATTACATGCCATCTTTTTACTAATATTTTAAGAAATTTTTTAAGATTGTCTTTTTTATTGAAATCGGTGATCCATATACTTAACTAAGATTAGAATTTACTTCAAAAAAAGTATTTTACTATTAGTATTAAACAACATTATTAATATGAACACATACTTGCGAGCAATTCCCGTGGTCGAAGGTTATTTCGTCGTTGGACCAACAACACTGTTCCCGGTTGAACCAGAACGCCTGCGGGCATATGCCGAACTTGAGGTCGGTCATCCACGAGGCGCCTATGTCTATTACGCCGGCGACCACTCCCGTACAGACGCCTACTAGCAGCACGCACACCCATCCCGACCACGCGTCGTGGGCACCCTGGGTGATAGAGACCAGCTTATAATACCATTTTATTGGCTATTTTTGAAAATATTTGGCAATATATTATTTTCATAAATTTTTGGGAACATGAAAAGTTGAAAAGAGGAGAAGACCATTCTGATGGTAAGTGGTTATTACTTGAAAATGCGTTCCCTTGAACTTGAACGTATTTACTCGACATTAGATGAACTATCGTAATATTTTTAACCGACATGAAAGGAAAACCGTGAGAGGGAAGTTATTCCACAATTATTTAAACTTATAAAGAAAAGAATAATATTGATATAATACATAAACAGGTAAACAATATGAAAATACGACTAAAGATGTAATATATAATTATACCACACAATTGTAACTTTAAAAGCATTGAAAAAACATTAATTACTTTAATCAAATCCCAAATAGAGTCCTGTCGTTTCTTCACAATGTGCCTATGTCGCATGCGATCGCGCGCTATGTCCCTCTGCCAATCGATCGTGTGGAAATCGTCATACTGGCCGATGCCGGGTATGTCGTCCGCGTCGCCTAAAACAAGGGAGAAATTATTTTAGGTAATAAAGTAATCATATTTTGCCATTTTTTGTAGTTCTTACCGTCAACTAAAAATATCAGAATAAATTGTTTTAATTACATTGACTAATAAACATAGACTATTTATTTATTCAGCTGAAAATATAAGCTGTATGTGATTTAATTTTTACTTTAATAACAAAAATCTATATAATTAAAGATTATAATTTTAAAAAAATTGGAATGCAATGATCAAATAGGGATCAAAAGTAAAAACTTAAAATTGTCATATGGCTGATTAATGATAAGGATAGATAATAATTTAATTTAGATTTAAAGTTTGTTAATGTATTTGTTTATCAAATGATAATAAATATATTTTTTATACTTCCATTGGTTTTGAATAAGGTGAAAAACTCAATTGTCTGTAAAAAGTCTATAATAACTAGTGACAAATTTTCACACTGTTGAATTCAAACAACACTGAAAATCATAAAATTATGTATAGATTCCACTATAAACATGAACATATTTAGCCAATTTGTTTTTATAATTTATGAGAAAATTGATATAGCAAGTTCAAATCTGACATTTTGAGAATTACTAGTCTCATATATACTTAAGTCTTTCAGTGATAACACCAACTTGAGGTACATATCCAGCTATGTTAAAGTAGAAACACTCATTTTTAATGCTTTTAAGAATAATGTAATAAATGTATATTTATTATCACCAGATGCTTTATATGGGCCTTTGCTCCTGCCAGACATTCTAAAGGTTATTTAAAATGACTTTAAACTATCAAGCTTTAATTTTAGACATATTATTTATGGACTTTTTCAAAACCCCTCGTAAGCACCCATACCAATTCTATGGCTCAAACATCTTCCCAATCAGAGATATACCTTTATTGGGCGGTACCTCTGAAAGGGTCCCACTTTCAAGTTAGTGAGTAGGATTTCAGTAGTATCTATATTAGATTAATTGTCATCAAAATTTCAGCTTTGCTAAAATGGCGTAAGTCTGCGGCGGCTCCGGGATCTTGGGCTATATATAGTGGCAGAACAAAACACAGCTATCTCACCAGAGAGAGGAATTGATAGTAATACATTCCCCCAAATGGAGGTTGAAACTACAGCCGCAGCATATACAGCCAGACTTTGCCACAATGGATAATGCTGGTAGTTTTGAATTATCTTTATCAACTGGTTTTGTGTAATTCTTTTTCTGTATTATATAATTCTATTTCTGTATTTAATAATAAATTTATTTCTTTAAATTTTTTATTACTAATATTTTCAATATTTAAATTTTCTACAAGTTTTTACAAATCAAGTCTCTATTGTTTAGTTTAGTTTATGTTTTTGTTTATTGGCCTAAACATAATGCCTCTGAGCTTGATTCCCATTGGTAGGGTCATCCCTAGAAAATTCATATTTTCTTCATTTCCTCACTATGGAAGCAAGATTATGGTAAAGTGCAGCATTGAGATCCACCACCAACATTACATTTTAATATAAAAAACATATATGATACAATTATTATTCATTCTATTGTTTCATACTGATTACATTTATGATAAGGTTGAATACTAAAGATAATATTAACTAACAAAGACTTTTATATTGTATTTTTATAGTATTACTTTAGTAAAAATGGCATAAGGCAATTCCTAATTTTACTAGTATGAACTAAATAGTAATCAATTTGCACATTATCAGTTCTTAATTGTTATTGCAATTAATAACTTAACATAGTGATATTCTAATGATGCAAAATTACACAGAGATATTCACATTTACAAATGCCTAACAGCATTGATCATTATAATTGTTATTATGTTTGTTCAATGTCAGTTTTAAGTCATGTGACTTTGAAACACTGTTTGATTTAACATATGATATGTATAATTTAATAATGCATAATTTCTAATTCAAGTAGAAATATGTCAAAATGAATTATGACGACTATTATAACAAAAAATGGTAATCTAGCTGTGTGGTGTATAAAAACGAATTTAAAGGATAAAAGCAGTAAAAAGACAAAAATAAAACAGCAAACACTTTATAAACATACCTTGCATTCCCGAAAATATAACTGCGTCCCCTGTAAATATATTACAACTATTTAATTTAACACAGCATAAGGCACTTGCATTATCACAATTGGCTTATATTGCTACTCTACTCTTTCATCTACTTATAAAATATAATTTCGCGGAAAGTTAATTTAAAACGAGATTTAATATTTGGAATGAACATATGAAAAAAAGGAAACGAAGATTATAATAGAAAATGGGCCATGGGTGACAAGCAAGCAATGAAATGTCAACTTGTCAAAAACATTGCCATACGTAAATACAAAAGTACTACCAGACTAAACAGCAACAATACAATACAATACATGCAAAGATATACATTTCAAAGATAAATTATTATCTACTTTCTATGATATGATAAACATTTATATAATATTATTATTGTAATTATTGTTTGGAACAGCATACTATTACAATTATATATTTTAATTAATACAAATTGTATAAATTTAATTTACATTTAAATATTTCTTTCAGTTATATTTCACATCACATTCTATGGGATGTCGCTGCAAAAATTTTTTTATTTAATTTTAAGAAACGCTCTATTTATAAAGAATATTTCACTTTACCTACATCGGGGACGAGAGGTTCCGTATCGTCAGCGTTAGAATTCTCAGATGTTTCCATATTTATATTTATACACGACTTACAGTCACGAATTGTTTCACGTTACTTCAATAAAATCTATACATATCTTATCTAATTGATAACATTTAATAAATTGCTTTATTGAAATGTATTGAATTCTAGAGATTATATTTATTTTGTTTATGTTTGGTAAAACGGTTATTGATGTTTTCGATATTTGCCGATACCTAAGTGTGACTTTAAATTATTTTATATATTTTAATATATTTTATATATAAATTGACATTAAAATGACTACATCGATTTAAAAGTGAAATATTAAGAGAAATTCACGAGTATATATTTATTTCTTCTATGTTGTATTTATATTTGTAACAATTATATAGCGTATAGCAATTAGCAATACTAAGTTGCCACGTTGCAAGAAGTGTAATAAAATATAAGTAAGTCATAAATTTTGCACAAATGTAAATTTTTACAGTCTACTTTTTATATTATTTTTATACTTATTTATTAATATGTGTAATAATGAGCATACCCAAATGCATTTTAATATGATATTCTAAGCTCTGTATTGTTTAGGAATTTAATAATAAATACTGCAGCTGTTGTTAAACCACAAAGCAGATTTCAATAAGCTACTTGTTGCAATAATAATGCATAGTTAATATACATTTCCGGTGAATATCTTACCGGCTGATGAACCGAAGTACTGAGCGATGTACGCTTAAAAGTAAAAAAGAGTAATTTATTATTTAGTCTTTACAAGAAAATAAATATAATTTAAAAGACTTATTACTGATAAACAAGTCGCAATTAAAATATGTAAAAAATAAAGACTTTCTCCAATATTTCAGTGTCTAACTACAAAAAAGTTAAAAAATACGAATAATTTAAAAAACTTATTTGACTATTAATTTTTAAAGTAATTACCATTAAAATAAACATCCCTAAAAAAAATTAAAATAAATATCCCTAAAAAAACTGTAAAAAAGAACTACTATTTTTTTTGTTCCACGATGGCGCCCCCTGCGGGTTCGAGTCCCGGAGGGGGCGCCCAGTCGTCGACTTCCTCACAGGCAGCCACTTAGTGCTTGCATTTCTTCAGGGACAGAGTACCCATTACCTGAACATGTGGAACAGCACTATCCACATGTTCGAAAAAAAAAAAGATGAATCCCGCATATAACTGGGTAAGCAGAGGGAGCCAAGTATTTAGACAATTCGTTCCCCATCTACTTACCACTGATTTCACGAGAAAATGAAAATATTAAATTTATTCATTGCCAACCCATAAGCGACGTCTTTATACTCAACCGCTTGTTAGCTGTACATATAGATATGGCTGCAGAGATTAAATTTTAGTATTTTTCTTACTTTAGATTAATTATTTTATTCTCAACTGAACAATGCGCGATAATGCAGACACCTAATTTTCAAACGGCAAAATTTTATCGACCGTACTGGTTCTTCGCCGAAAAATGTCTACAAAAACTTAAAAATACTTACAATTAGCACTGCCCGTACTGCCTCTAGTGCCGTGCTCGTACAATTGGAATGTACCGTGGTTAGTGGGCGTCGATGCTTCAGCCGCTCGGTGCGGCCCCGGCGTTATGTCTACCATGTCATCCTCGGATGTGGGATGACGACCGTTGGTTGTGGTGCCCTGGATCAATGAAAATGCTTTTAAATATCTTTCTTTTTTTAGTCTAGCGCTATATTCCGCACAAGGCAGGGTAGACAGGCAGAACTTAGGAACCTCGTGATAAGACACTACGGTCCCTGCTTTTCGTCGAATTTTGTAGGCATTACGTTTTCAGTAGTGGAACTGAACGCTGCGCTGTGCCCCGTGACCAGAGCAAGGAAATGAAAATGTTAAATATTTCATTTTCTGTAATGGGAATCGAGCCCACAACTTGTCTAGTTTATAGTCGCAAGTCCCAATTGTTGTTAATAAGTAATTTATTTACGCACTGGTATATTTATCAAAAAAAATGTGCGCATATAGTTTAATTATCTAGGGATAATAGAAATATGTTTTCTTATATCATATATGCCTAGGTAGGCGATAGGTAAGCGATCACGGTAAATATGGTTTTTCCCCGCTTACATCCCGATGCTGCAGGAGGAAGCCTGGATAAAACTCGACAAACTCCAGTATCATTTCATTGTAAGTTCCATAAAAATAAGTTCAGTTGATCCGAAAATTAGCACAGGAAAATAGAAAGACGCAAGACAAGCACTGTGTTTGTGTTTGAGTATCGTGTGTGTAATCCATTTGGGTGAGAAACAATATTTCAGAAAGCTAACTGTGGACAATGGAAATACGACACGCCTCATGTTTCCATTTTAATCGGATCAATGTTTTATATCGACGATTTAAAAATGTTGGGACGCTAGCGAGTAACTGTTTCATTTTTTTTCTTTGTTCTTTCCAATTAATTTAAATTTATTGTAATATTTTAATTTCTTCGCTCCGGCACAGTTTTACAAAAAGTGGGGAACGAAGTGTCTTAACACCAGGTTCCCTGTGACTATCTGTTCCCTGTGACTGCTGTGTGCGAATGGAATAAAGAATAGTATTACCTGCGGCTTCGCCTGCAATTTCAACAACATTTTCTGTGCGGAAGGTAAATCTAACCGCAAGTACCTACAGTGGTTTACATCGAAAGGATTAACGTAATGTAATATAGCCTTTAGCGTTCCTCGATAAATGGATTAAACAACACAAAAACAGTTTTTCAAATTGAATTAGAAACCTGAGATTTAGCAAGTTGAACCAAACCATTTAATCAGTTTTACAATATTAGTATAGAAACAGATAGGCTTTCATCTTGAAAATATTTTCAATTAACTAAAATATTTTCGAGATTTAAAGATCAATAATATATGTTGTTTGATTATTATTCAATAATTAAGTAATTAAGGAATACAAGCTATGTATTATCGACGTCCTTAAATGAGCCTCAATAAGAGAGCCTTAATTAGAAGGACATTCAGGGCAGAACGTATAAGTTACAACAAGGACAAAGGGCTAATTAATTGTAGAATATTATGTACAATTATTTTACTTATTGTAACGAAAGAACTAACTCTATAATTGAATTGATAAGAGCTAAATCAATTTTCATTTGATTGGTATTCATAGAGTTTGAAGGAACACAATTCATACAGATTATATTGAAATATTCTGTAGTTCTTTAATATATATATAAGGATAACTGTATTTATGTATTTTATATAAGTGTGCATTTAATAAAGACAGAGACAAAATATACTCCAACTTAAATTTTGGTTTACAATATTTTTTTTAGAAAATTAATGTCAAAATGTAAATGAAAAAATCGATTTGAACTCGTCTCTTTTACACTTTAATAGGCATTCGACATATTTTATTAATTTATCTAAAATTATTTTTAACAAAAATACAAATACACCATTTTAAATAAATTTTCAAATTGCAATGGCGATGTTCACTTCCGTTAACCTATGACCTTTCAAAGATTTATTGATTAATCCATTACAAGTCTAAAAATAGCAAAAATAACATTTAGATCGTCTATTTTAAACCAATAAATCAATAAGCAACATAAAAAATAATCAGTTACTAATATATTTTTTTACCGAAAATTTGTTTAAATTTTTACTTGTTACAAAATCTTAGGTGGGTCGGTGTCTGTACCTACTTGGAAGATATTAAAAAAGAATGTTATTGGGAATCTTTATAAACGTAATAAAGAACCCAAAAGAATTATTTTTAAAATGTTTGCCTGTGCGTTTGTTATTGCAAATCTCAGAATTAACTTGACCGATTAAGATGCAGTTTTCACCATTGGATTCTGGCAATCTTCCGGAAACATAGAGGGTTTATTTTATTAGAATCGGTTTATAAATAAAAATTTATGTCAATTTAAAGTACTTAGTTCGAATATAATAAGTATAATCTATTTCACTTACTTCTTCTATACAAACATCACTTGGCACATTCACTTAACTTTCTACGATGTCTAGTTATTTTAGTCTTTAATACTAAAAATCACTAAATATTTTTCAGTTTTTCAGCCGGCAAATAGTCTAAAGCGTTAAGGTCGTGCGTCACGTTCGCCCGTACCGTTATACTGACTGGGATAGGGAAAATCAATAAAACAAGGTTCTATCTTTCGCTACAGTCCGCCCACTAGTGATGTGCGCGGATTATGTCGACGGCATGATAGTGCTGTCTTAGGCATGCACTTTTTTAAGTTTAAAGTTTGTGTGTGTTGTGTGGAGGAACGTTTATTTTGGTTTTGGCGATTTTATATTTGGACTTTTATCGATTCGATATTCGATTCATTTATTCGTTTCGATTTCGATATTGGATTATTTGATTCGATTTGGGTGTTTTACAAAGAATATTTAAAATCTTTTCCCAAATCAATAATTTGACTCTTAAAGCTGTTTCTGGACGAATAAATTAAATTATTCATTGACATCAAAACATTTGACTGTCAGTCAACTCTGTCTATTAAAATAATAATCATGTAGCCCAAGCGGGCGAAGCCGCGGGAGGGCCGCTAGTATTTAATATGGCCACACAAAAGAAAACATCGGCACCGGCACGGGGTAGCTACTAAAACTATAGACACTTACTTACTTCGTACCTAACCCTGGTACTTCTTATTATTCATAGCTCTTCTAACCCCACGTCTGGCTCAAACAATATAGACCGATATACATTGTGTATATAACTATATGCAACAAGAATTGATGCTGTTTCCTTATACCAATATTATAAAGCCAAGTTTGTTTCTCAAAAACTACTAGTAACTATTTAAAAATTAAATCCGTATTGGATAGCCATCAGTCGCTTCAAACTTCCTATCCATTCTATCTGCGGTCAAAGTTACTTCGTCTTAAAATGTATTATGCGATGCACTATAAATTATGATTTCTTAGAAAATAAATATTTAATAAATATATCAGTACCTACTATTTTCTTATTTCCGTATTATTGTTTCTATTAAAAATTATTCCTCAAAATATCGTTCACTCAGTGACTTAACAAAGTGAGCAGTTTGGTTGGACGGCTTATGTGTGGGCTTATATATAAATATTGAATGAATAATAATTCATTCCCCCGAGTGCGGATCGAACCCACGACCAGTCGCGTTACAGTCACACTCTTGTAAGGATATTCTTTTTTGTTTGCAATTTGTTGTTTTAATTATTACTATAAGAGGGGGTGAATTCCACTCCAAAATATAAATTAAAAAAAAACTAAATCCATTAAAAATTATATACAATCTATAACTGGCTTATATGATATGCAGAATTATTTGCCATACAGACCAACTGGGTCAGTACTTCCTTGTAATTTCACACTTAATCTATTTAGTGTATATACTAGTATGCGCTATGTATACATAAGCAGAGAATCAAAGCAATAGGATAATATAAGAAAAAATAGGCTTTAGATACGTTGTGCATCGCAATAATACTATGTCATTTCGATACGTCGTTTGATGTTTTAATACGTTAAGCAATCGTGGCCCAGTGGCGTCGTGACTTTAAACGCCACAGTTGTGAGCTTGATGTCCAATCGGAGTGATGATATTTTCATTTTCTTTTTGAATTGGATTATGGATGACGTTTTCTTAAAACAACAAACTTTGCAAGCCGTTGCTTAGCAACGGCCGCGTGGCGACGGTTGTTATTAACATGGCCGAATAAATTGCATGTCAAATTAATAAGTATGCTAATATATTGGTATATATCGATAATATTACAAATATGAGAAAGAAAAGTCTCCTACGTTCATTCCGAGACCCTCAAGTATCTCTATATGAGTATTTTATCACAATTGAATTAGCGGTTTGGCCCTGATTGCGTAAAGACAGACAGACAGACAGTGTTACTTTCGAATTTATAATATAGGTATGGAGATATGGATTCCAAATACTGTCGACTTTATTTTAGAGTGATTGTAAATACTAGAGATAAGATGGAGCTTGTTCACAAATAGATGGTCTATACAGATAAAATTCACAAGATATAATTTTAACCTAGCCATTTTACCAAATACTACACAAACAAAAAAAAACAAATATTCGCACCGTCGAAGGCTTATATTTTAAATTAATAAACTTCGAATTGCACTAAGCTGCTAAAATTGTTCAGCGACTGTGTGTTGCAGGTAGTATATTATACTATCTCTTTTAATAGAGCTAGTATAATAGTTCGAGGTGATGATTATTCACAGTATTTGCTCTCCTATAAAATTTAGAAAATGTAGAGACGTTCATCTGACTCTTATGCCGCGATATCCTAACGTAATAAAGATTAAAATTACTTTACTTTTTGCAACTTCTGTCCATTATAGAGACTTCTTAAGTTGCGGAACCTAACGCTGTCTTTTGTAATACCAGACAATTACAATCCCCGTATACGATATATTATTCAAATTATTATAATGAATTAATTTACATAACATTATCACGTGATAGCCACGAGGTTGTAATACGAGTGTGCTAATAAGTATCAAAGTATATAACCATTTTAATATAAAACTTATTAAACGAAATAAAACGAAAAAAAATACGTTACAGCAACGTAGTTCGGATGGATTTGGTTGATTGCGATGATTGTGAGTTTAATTCCAAACTGGGGGAATGCTTACAATTTTATTATATAAGTTATAAAATAGACGAGACCGTCGCGGCTCAGGGCCATAAGAGTGCGACTGTAAAAGCGACGGTAGCGGATTCGATACAGAAAGCGCGGCGATGAGTTCGTCCATTTTATATTTATGCGGAAGAGGAACTTAACGCCACCTTAGATAAGAGAAAGTCAAGACAGAGTGTATTATAACTAAGTTTACTTAAAAAAAAGTAGATGCGTAAAGACGAAAATGAAATATATAATAAAAATTTAAGCAATGAACATATCGCCCAATAAACAACTGGCTGTGCAGATATGAGGGTCTGCGCCTGTAATAGACTTGACGACGGATGGAGCTGAATGCGTCCAATTGCCTCGTTATTGACTCCAAGATGGAGGATATTTGACAATAAAAGATTTATTTCTGCAGCAACGTATCTATAAATACACTAACTCGACAATATAACAAAGGCGGAGCCACTATGTAGAATTCTACAATGCTTTAGGTGGAGGCCGTCGTGGCTCAACGGCACAAGGGTGTGACTGTAATGGCTCTACGTTGTATGCGATCAAATGGGTCAAGCTGATGGGATGCAGCAGACCAGAGATGAGAACAGTACTCCATATGAGGCCGAACCTGGGCCCTATATAGGGCCAATCGGTGTTTTGACGTGAAGTACCGTCTCACTCTATAGATGATCCCCAGTTTCTTCGAGGCCAACTTGGCTTTGCTTTCCAGATGATCGCGATACTGGCAGTCACGCGAATTCCTATGAAATTGCACAGTAGTGGCACGTATCCAGGTGGTGTGGACTATTGTCCACACCACCTGGATACGTGGATACCAACTTTCTAACCGTACAGTATGTCCCAAGTTAAAGTATTCTTTAACTTGGGACATACTGTACGGTTAGAAAGTTCAGCGGCAAATATCAGGTCAAACAGTTTTTCTGAACACTCCCCAAATGCGGTAGAGAAAGCAATGCGAGGAGACATCTATGCAAAGCCAAAATGTCAAGCTTTTAATTTATAACATGACTGAATGGTCAAATTGAAAAGATACACTTATTTGATCATTTAATGTTTATCTTTAATTCTTTACACAACAAATCTTACAAAATAGATTGACACAGAAAGTTTTTTGATTTATATTTTATTAGCTTCATGCTGTATCCTCTATATAACAAGGTAGGAAGAAGGAACCTAGTCACTCCATTTCCCAGTTTATGTCTAATTTTCAAGATACTCATTTGAAGTTTTTACTCATTTGTGTACATTTTGTACAAGATGGCAGAATTTTACTTCTTACTTACTTTAAGAAATTAAAATATTTGTTAATATCTATATATTAGTTTGAACTCATAACTCATTTGTGCTGTATAGTGACAATATTCATGATTAGTTAGGTACATGCCATTATAAAATATTAAATTTATAAAAATATTCCCTTAGTTCCATTTTATTTTTATCTTTTTTACAATACATTCTATTTTTTTTAACACTTACTACATTTGTAAATAATATTATTTCTATTAAATTCATAATTTTTTTAATTTAATATCAAAACTCTTTGAATTAATGTCTTATCTTTTTTAATAATATTATTAAGATATAATGTTAATTAAGAGCTATTTGGTAATCAAATAAATTTCATAAACTATAAACAATTCTGTCCACAAAAGTAAATAGACTGTATTTCATTTAGAAACTAATATATTTCTATGATTATGCCTACTGTATATTCTATCCTATCTTATCTATTTTATATATTAATTTGTACTATTATATTTCTAATAATGCCACAGTTAATGATGATTTAAGAATTTAATATTTACCTTTTTATAAACAGACTGATACGTTGTGCCCATTTTAGATCCAGATGATTTGAGTGGAAACCTCTCCATTCTACTCTTCTGGAAATAAATTAATACTTACTTAAATACTTAAAATATATAAATTCATACTTAAATTGACTTTAAGGTCTTATAAGCAGTATCGAAAATAGTAATCATTAAGAATAAACACATTTTTACTTAATATTTTTAAATTTATAATTTGCTTACTTATTTACTATTGCAATTTTTATACATCCTTATAAAGATAGCTTTCATAATTCTTACTGCAAAATTTTGATCAAAGTGAGAGGGTTTTCTGGTAGCAAGTTAGCAACGCCCCCGTTGTAATTTAATATTTCGTATTAAATTACATATTCGTGTTTTGACTCAGACACGAATGTATAAGTAATTCTAGTATCGTAAAAATAAGTAGTCCAAAATATATTTCTGCATCTTTAACTTGACCTGATATTGTGAAATTCGCAAAAATCTAATAATAGAAATAAAAAATACTAACCTAGATATTTTTGAACATTTTTGAACTTTAGTTTACTGTAAAATAGAAAATATATACAGATAAAAGGATAACATGCAGCACAGTGGAAAATATTGCGACGCAGATTACTATTTACGGCGAAAATCAAACAAGTTTTGATTCAGGATGGTATAAACCACAGAACACATTTACTCACTAAGTCACTACTACAACTACGAGTTTAAACGTCTGTTTTATAATTGTATTATGTCACTGTCATGGCTAGTAAATGTCAAATAGCTTTTTTTTGACATTAGTAACGTCAAAATATATAGTACACGTTTGACAATAATTACAGCCTTACCTAGAATAGCAATCGATGACTTATCAGCTTAAATAGTTACGGTACGCAATATACAAATAATATTATATTGTACGTTGAAAATATTACATAAAGTAAAATATTAAAGTTATTTTAGTTCTCTTTATAGCAATGTTGATGTATGTCTATATTATAATATTCATGAGTAATGTCGGAAAAATAAAATCTATTTGTTGTACTATAAAAGATAAATATTACTTACATTAAGATATAGTAAATGAAAGAAAATATTATTAAGCAAAAATAAGCAATTACTATTAAAATAATGTTTACCTAATGTGAGAGAAGTTTGATAAGGACAAAAAAATATAAAAGAGTTTCAATTATTTTATCTATCTTAATATGTTTTTTGTGTTAACATAACTCCCATTTCTAAGCGAGGTAGGAGAGAGAATATATGAAATACAAACAGCGGTGTATTGTGTAGCTGTGTATATATGAATGAAAGCCCTCATCACGCCCAACTTAGAATTTTATATAATAAAAATCACATTGAGTCATCTTAAGGTCTTCTTTACTAAAAATCTATAGATAAAGCATGACTCATTGATACGTTACGTTGAATACTCATTGATAGGCGCACCTAAGCTAAGAGTACAAGCGAGAGCGCGTCACAAGAGATAGAGAGACGCAATCGACCTAAGATCTCATTTAACACTCCTTTTGATTTCATAATTTTTCTATTAAGGAAAAGTATGAAATCAAAAGATACATAAATAATTAAGAGCACATTGTTACTTGTAATTAATCTGTATAATTTATGTACAAAAAATATTTGTTTTAGTTTATCGAAACAAATTATAATTCTATCTATAAATATACTCTATTAGAGATTTAAAACTTTTCGTCCCTACAACAATTATTCAAAATTTTATTGCGTAAATATAATATTTAAAGTTCGACAAATTTGTTAATTGCCGTAACAGTCATTTTATACAACTGTTTTACTGGAATAACTGAATGAATCAGTTTTCAATTTCTTTATGAATATTTCTATTTTAAGCAGGTGTAGCCTCGCACGGGCCCACTAGTACATAATATTCTCGACAAGCATAAAATTTTTTCAGTGTCTATGGTTGATAAATTAAACTTCTGGATAAATTTATATAAAAAATAAAAATATAATGTTCTCTTCACAGGCAAATTTACAATAGCGTCAATAGTTATTTATAAATTTTCTTTTAACAATTGTTAAATAAAAAAATTATAAAACCGATCTATAGTGAACTGGTTACATCACTAGGCACATCCGCTGATTCGTATAAAATGGCGTCAGCTGAGTTTTTAGAACAAGCTTTGTCTACAGACGTTGACGAGAATGCTGTAAACGCGATCGTGGGTTCCCTTGAAAATCATTTAGTGACGTCCGTTACGTCAATATCGTCACAGAACAATTTAGTAAATGTTATTCCAAATCAAATTAGCCTTACAAGAAGTGAAAATACCATTATTGGACAAAAATATAACAAGGACCAAAGTGATGGTGAAATAAGTAGTGGAAACTTTCAATGTGTCGTTTCCAGTGCACCGTTTAGTGTACCTTCATCGTTCGCAAAACAAACAAATCAATGCCTTAGTGACTCCAACGTTGAAACATTAAAATTAATAAGTTCACAATCACAATTTTTTTCTGATAATAATTTAAAATTTTCAACTCAGTCTCTTGCGAACGGTTGTGTTAGTTTATCGTCTTCACAAGCTCAAGTCGTTCATACTCTACAGGGGAACGGCATAGGCAGTCAACCAGGAGTAAAAACAATTGCAATGCAACCTCCTTTGGTTATTAAACAGGGGCAAACATCTGGTCAAGTGAGCATGCAGCCTGGCTTGGTGACAGTTCCGATGACAGTTAACTCTAGCATGTCAGGCTCTATACCGAATGTTATGACAATAAACAAACCCGGAGCACAAAATGTAGTAGTTACAACGCAGAACTTGGGATCAGCGCAGCCCGCGATCTTGCCTAATGTTCAAATTTTAAACATGAGGCCGGGTGCGCCGGCTGTCGCTGCGCAAAAATCGGTGGCAACAGTTTCGCCACGCGTCGTGATTGGGACACCACAGGTGGTCGGGACAAGAGCCGCCGCGCCTGGAGTAAGTTGCCAATTTAATGATGCTGTAAGATAAGCAACTCACACTGTGTTTACTTTAAAGTGTATGATTCTGGAGACCCATAACTAAACGAAATTTATGCTTCACTTGTGATTCTATATCTCAAATATATGTATGTACATAATACTATGTTTAAATACTTACTAAAAACACTAATCATATGGCATGTCAATTGAAAACAGCATCTATACATATATTGTTCATGTAAAATTGCTTGCAAAATTGTTATTTAATATAAAAAATGGCAAAAGGCTTTGTTTAATCTTTTTAAACTTACACAGTTGCTTGTTTTTTTTTTTCATTAAATGTACCCACCTCATATATGATTGTTTTCATTAAATATTATTACAACAATATTGTATTCTTCACCAGTATTTTTTAAAAACCTATTATAATTGCATGTAAAGCATATTTGCATTAATAAGTGAATTAGATGTGGACTGGAAACTTTACTGCTCATCATTGATTATCCATAGTTTACCATCACAATACAATATGTTTATTTTCATAAATATAAGTATTTTCTATTTATTTCAAATATTCATAACAAAATTTGAGAAGAGAATTTTTTTTTTTTTTATTTCACTTATTTTTTTTAATATCATCTTAATTCAAAATTAATATAACAATTATGTATAAATAATCAAAATTAATATACCATTAATGTTTTCCCAGTTTAAAGCATTGGGCACTCATTGACAAAATTAGAAAACCCTGTACATATACCTACCTATTATCAAATTTGCCAATTTAAAAATAAATGTTGAATCAGATCATATTTGGATGGTTTACTAATTAACACTTAGATTGCTTATCTGGAAAATATTTTGTTTTATGATTTGCATACAGAAATTTGTAATGTCCTACTTGGTAAATTATTTCCCTTTGTCTCTTAGTAGGGTAAAGGCTTGGTGTGATTGGAATATATAGAAAATACATTCTATTACAGAGTTGATTATTTAAATCATCTAGCATTGCCGCAAACTATTTATATTCATATATTCATTGCATAATAAAATGCTACTGTATACATTGCTTATTTTATCTAGGTAGCGTAGCGCAGGATCTGATTGTAATTGTGATATTTGTGAGTTTCAATTCGAGATTCTCACACAGAAAAGAATTATTTTAATTTTCCCACTCTGGTACTGACTTACAAAGTCAGTTAAGTTTTGCCACTCAATATGCAACGTCTGAAATGAATTGTCTTAACACTCTTCCTTTCTTTGAAGCTAAAAAAAATACATTGCTCATTTCATGCCAGCAAGCAATGAATACATTACAACCTCTATCTGACAATCATTTGTATCTACACTATTGATTAATATTTGTGTACTGATTGCACATCACTAGCACTTTCATAGACTAGTAGATATTTGACAAGTTTGTCAAATCCATGAAAATCAGGATTATTTATGAATAAATTAATTCTGTGTTCTTTGAAGTATTTATAATAACTAATAAACAAACTATCTATCAAGGGCTATCTATTTTGAAAAGTGTGTGTTTATACACAACAGAACAATGTAAGTACTCAGATAAAGATAGATATAAACAATAATTGATTTTTTTATAATGCTTAAGATGATTTGTTTTGTATGGTTTTGTAACATACCAATATTGATTTCTGATTGCACTACTGCCTATAGTTTGTAATGTGATACACCTTTGTTAGGAAGTACCCATGCACTTACAGTTTTACTCCAAAATAAATTATTCTAAATTCAAATGCTATTTGAGGTTGAAATTTATTTCACAAATCTGACAAGCACATATTACAAATAGACATAAATATTATTAGTAATTGGTGTAATTTGAATGAAATGTATCTCAATGCCAGTAAATTTACTCATAAAGTTAATGTTGAAAATGTTACATATTTTATCAATAATTTACCTTTACATGAAGTGACAAGCATTCAGGATCTGGGTGTCACATTTGATAGCTTGTTAAGTTTTAGAGCACATTTCGAAAATATAATAAGAAAAGCTTCCAAATTATCAGGTTTTATCAATAGACAATTACAATTATTTAAGCAACCATATATAACAATTCTTTCATTTAATATGTTTGTGCAAAATATCTTAGAGTATTGTAGTGTGGTGTGGAGTCCTAGCTATCTAATTCATATTAATAGATTGGAAAATGTTCAAAAGAGGTTCTTATATCACATTTCTTACTCAGATAATAAATGCCATGAGTTGAATTCCTATGTAAAACAGTTAGTGTTATAAAATGTCACCCCTCTCTACACCCAGGAAGGTACTTGATATCATTCTACTCTACAAGTTAATTACTGGAATCATTAATTCACCTGACCTCTTGTATCACTTAAATTCCTGTGTACCACATCCTAGCATTAAGAAATAGAAAAACATTTTGCCTTCCTCTCGCTAGAACCAATGTTTAAGCCACTCACCCCTGCATTGCATAACTGCTTTGTATAATGCTATTTGCTTTAAGTTAGACATTTTCAATTATATGTCTATATTGTTTTCGTGTCACGTTCATGTTAAAAGAAATTGTTTAGATTTTAAAATACTATATAGTTTTAGTTGTAACTATTATTTAAGTTGCCTAGTTAGTCTTTGTACTTATGTTTTAAAATTGTTAAAATTAAAATTTTTTTTTACATATATATGTATCTGTATTAGATTTTATCACTGTTACCACATGTTAGGCTATTTATTGTAATACTATAAATGCATGCTGTGTCTACACTTAGAAAAATGCAATCACATGTAATTACTATGTTAATGATTTTTTTTTGTGTTTTGTTTTGTGGACCAATAAACAGAAAAAAAAAGAAATATACTTGAGATTAGTATTATTTGCTATAAATAAGTGAAATCATCATCATTAAATTATCAAACAATTTTCTAAATACTGAGAGTAACATCTTTGATTGATTTATTGATTACCAGTGGACCTGGACGCGGCTACACCAGCTTGAACTATACGAATATTTATTAAATATATGAAATTATTTTCAGTTTGAAAATTTTGAATTAGTAAGAAAATATGAGCCTAAATAATTTAAAAGAGCTAAAATAGAATAATAAGTGCATATTTATAATTTGAAAAAATATCTATGATTAGAAAAAATATCTGATAACCAAACAAAAGAAGTAAAAATAACGTAAAAGGAAATAACTTAATATTAGATAAAGTACCTAAAGTTTTCCGTGTGCACATACATAGATATCTACTCTAACTAAACATTTTTCTATATTAAATAGGAAAAGTTTTGCGAACAATATCAAATAAAATTCCAAATGATTAAAATTACGTTTTATAAAGTGCTTAACATCGGTATATATAACCAAACATTCTTTTCTAAATAACTTACAAAACCATCAAGTTGGCCTCGCTCATACTATGCCGCTCATAGCTCATTAATAATAATTACGAATCAGTGACATCTTAATTATTTATTAGAATGAAATGAAATGAATTTTTTTGTAAAACATTGTTTTTATCTGTCTCATAGCACCGTTGCCAGATTTTTTTGTATATGAAAAGTGGGATGTTTGAAAATTTTAAGTAATAAAGCAGGACGCTTGCGCCAAAAGGGGGACATAAAAATTAAATAATAAGAACTTAATTGATTATTTATCCATTTATTGAAGTTTGAAATAAAGGCTTTATAAAATGTTTTTTCTTGTACATATTCAGAAAATATCTATTATTACAAAAATATCGATACTATTGAATTTCTAGGAAACGATAGTATCGACAGTATCGATTGTGCACTATCGATCGCATGCTAAATTGCGATACTATATTCTATCGATTCTATCGATACTATTGGAGTTCTTAATTTCTTTCTTCTTTTTTTTTTATATTAAACTTCTATTCATTTCTCGGTCACCTCGTGCCTATATTGATAGGGCTTACACAAGTCTTTTACGAGTAACCCCTACGCTGACGGACGAATAATAAGCAACCTGACAGTTGCTTATTATTCGTCCTCAAATCCATTTTTCAAGTTTTTATGAAATCACAATAAAGTTAATAAAACAATGAAATTATTACTAAAGTAGGTAGTCCTTCTATTTTTCGATAATAATTTAAACTTAAGAAATACAACAACGATTTTATGATAAGAAATAGCTTTAAATTTTGAGAATACCAAATTTGGTCGTTGAGATATACACAAAGATAAAAAAAACTTCGTGCGTATCTGATGTTAGAAAACGGAAGCGGTTAACGTTTTAAAAATAAACACGATAAAAATACATATCGTCTATATGTTTTTAACGTACTCTGATAGAGGTTCCACGTAATTACAATAAGTGACGTATCACTCAAGAACAACACTACACACTAGATACCTTCCAATATATGCTTGCGCCTACAAGCAACTGTTTATTGTTATTGTATTTTTCACCTAAGTCTTCTCACTTTTACACGAGTACGCTAACACTATGAATAGAAATATGAAAAATTATAGAGTAATTTTTGAAAATTTGAATTTTGAATTTGAATTTGAATTAAAGTAGATTAGACGATGATGATTAGAGATGTCATGATGATTTGTTTTTTGGCAAAAATTACAATATTAAAAAAGGTGGTTATTTTTTAAATTTTAGAATTGATTGACATCACCTTTATTCTTTATTATTATAAATTAGCATATTTGCTATATATATAATTTTAAATGAAAATGAAAAAAATGTTCTGTGAGTTCATATCAATCTATCTGTTTAATTATGGGTCTTGCAGAGTTTGTTGCACAAATAATTTAATAAGATGTAAATGTGTAAATAATATTTATATTGTGAATGATGTCCAAAGTTAACTATAATTTAATGTTATTAATGTGCAATACACATGATAATCATATAGAAGCAAATAAAGCAATTTTTGGCAGTGTAACATTAGAAAAACAGTTTTGGACTACTATTGAGATATTTTAATCTACATGTAGGCCTATATCTACAAACTGCTTGCAACTGCTTATTTTTATTCATAGATTTAATTTATGAATAAAAATGGCATCTCAAGGATGATCTCCGAGTTGAGAGCAGTTAATATATAAGGTCTATAGTTAGTAAAAGTAAGAGTTAGGTAAGTAAGTAAGACGAAGTAGTAAGACTCTAAAAGTTAGAGAAATGATTATGAAAACATTATTTTTTAGTTTCACACTGCATTCCAAATATATTGGGTAGAGACAGGTTATTTTGTTTCCCACTTTCCCTTTTATGCTGTTTTGAGTGGCATAATTCTGAGCCACATTTTTGTCGTCAGAACAAAGAAATGAAAATAATAAATTCCTCCGACTGAGTATCGAACCCACAAGCATTGTGTTCATAGTCAGAAATTGTGCTGCTGCACCACAACAATCTCAATTTATTTGCAGGTTTCATTTAATTTTCTAAATGTTCTGAATGGAGGTTGCTTTATTTACTTCTATATAATATACTTGTTCTATATTAAAATTTGCATGAATGGTGCATTTATGTTTCATTTATCATTTTGATAACATTCATATAATCATTTTATTTTTATTAATTCCATGGGCTTCTTTTTACTTACATTACCTATATTTTAGTTTGACATAACATTTTTTTGAATATTGTAGATTACAAGTTAATAATCTAGAATATGTAACATAATCTCAATATATTGAGATGTATGCAAAGTGTTTTATAAATAGGAAGTTTGAAGCAATGTTATTGTTAATCTTTTAAATAACAAAAAGAAAGGAATTTTTAATATATCTTTTGTTATGAAATCTGTAATACTCTTGTATAATGAACAATAATTATAAATCTAAGAAGAACTACATCACAACACAAATATAAATTAGTGCAAGTGAGAACTATTAGTGGCTTTTATTCATGATTTATTGAAGGTAATCATTGCGGGTTCAAATCCTGCACAATGCTATTAATTATATACATGTTGGTCTAAATCATATGTTTACTTTATAAAAAGAAAACACTGTTTGATTTAAATGAAATCTAATGAAATTAAATAGAAAAAGAAACTTCATTTTTGCAGTTGTAATATATCTTTATACAGAAATAAGTGTCCATATTTGTAACATGACATGCAATGAATTAAATTGTCAATAAAAGTTTTGTTATATTAAATCTGATGGATTAATAATTGTTATAGTGTAACTTTAACATGGCTTCCTGCCATTAATTTGATTATTAATAATTCTCATTTGTTTATGTCATTTAAATTTCATTTAGGACAATGTATTGTGTTTTGTTTTTATTATATTAAAACTTCAAACAATAAAAAAATCTAACATTCATAATTTTTATTTATCATAATATCTATTCTTTTAATTTTTGAAGTGACCATTTATTGAGATACAATACAATATATTAAATGTATACCAAAAAGCTTTATAACAGTGTGTGTGAAAATACAATTTTACATGTAAACAATTACATGGCAATTTGTTAAACATTTCTGTCACACAAAATCAATGTTGTTATAATAGACCACATGTCAAAATCATATTCTATTTTTTTTGTTATATATATTTTGTTTTCATACATAACTTAAAATGCATATTTAAAAATGTAAAGAATATGTTTTTTTTTGGTGTAGTTTTAGAATAAGTTTGGCAATTTTTTTAAAATATTAATGACAAGCGAAAGTTGTAAGCTACCCAGTGTCACATGTTTTTAAATTCAAATTAAAAAGCCTTTACAGTTTTGTCTTATACAATGAAATAACAAAAATACAATGTAGATAATGAATAAATGCTTTTTTGTAATAAATAACAATTACCATGTAATACCGACACGCTTCAAGTCACCCACTCACTCGCTTACCACCAATCGTTCATCGGTCGTAGAGTCTCATACAGTAAATTGAAAGGTCGCGTTCATTTTTAGATAACGCTGCAAACACTGCAAAGTCTGCAACAGGGGCATCAAGGTCATTTGTTGTTAAAGACTGAGAACGGTCAGTACCAGCTGCTGAGGGTCGGGCCAGCGCCCGCCAGCACCCTCACGGCGCCGCAGCAGACGCTCCGGCTATCAACTGTGCCGGCTGTAAGTTCAAAGACGACGCGATCTCACATATTTTGTACGATTTATAATTATTTGTCCAGTTCAAGTCTCGTGCATGTATCTACCCACTACCCACATATCTACCTCCCCACCTACCTATCTTCCTACTTTATACGGTGCCGGTGGCAGTGCATGATAAAGGGAAATAACAAGGTAAGAATGGAATTAGTTCCAATCAGTCGTAATTTACTAATATTTAATACTTACTAGTGTTGTTTTAATTATCAATCGCGAATATCAAGATTGTAATTTTTTTATTTTATAATTGATTTTATTTCGCCGTCGATCTTGATGTTCGTTGACTCGGTTTGGAAATAATCACAGACAAACACAGTATCTGAGGGCGGTTGAGGGACCAACAATCATCCTGACTTCACAGCTTCGCACAGAACCGCATGCAATAATAGCACTCACTAAACCTTATAAATAACTCTATATGACTAAAATCAGTGAATAAATTTTACTTTATTTAGTATATACCTATGCAATATGCTAAGGCAGCTTGTAACCAGATATGGTGCAATACGATCAAAGTACTGTAGTGGGCATTCTTGTTTCCTGTAAAAAATTCGTTCAATTACCTGGGCGACGCGCTGTAGAGAAGGTTAATTAATATATTAAGTGAGAATTTTATAGTTATTGTGCGAATTTTTTTTGAAGATTTGAAGATTCAGTAAATTTGATGATGAGAATCCGTAAGAGAATGGTGTGTTGTCATAACTACATATTATTTCTATTTGATATTTTAGATATTGTATAATTTATTATTTAGCTTATAAGAGCGAATTACATTGTAGGTAATAGACAAAATTTGATAACCTATATTCAACTTATTTTATTTTGTTTATTATTTATAGATTTAGTAAAAATATATTTAATTAATTCTTTAGTTTTTTTTATAATGCATACGTATTTTATTATACATATTACATTAGTGATGTGAATTGTTTGCTATAGCTTGTGTGCACGTGTGTATGCCGTACTGCATGTAGTGATGTGCCACTTAAATATTTTTTCCCCAAACTATGCATTTTCAAATGTTATTTCATTTGTTCATTTGAGTGTTTGTTTGTTTAATTTTTTTTATTGCACTGGAACGGGAACAATATTAAATAGACGGCGTAAGTAAAATGGCTGTGCCGTCTTAATTTTTAACTATGTAGACAATTTTAAAATGTGTCTACACTCTGTAAGAGCGTCAAGAAAACATAGTTTAGTTAATTTGGCATTTAAATGGTTCCAAAATTTATCCCTCACACAGTAGGGTAGACAGGGGGAACCCTTCTAGAGGCATTGCGTGTTGAGTGACAGAACTCAATGCCGCGCATTGCCTCTACACCAGAGTGACGAAATGGAAATATAAACGTAAATAAATATTTGACTTCCTCGAGTGGGGATCGAACCCACAACCATCGCGTTACAGTCACACCTTCGTGCCGCTGCGCCACGATGGCTTCATAATTATCATAAAGCTTGCATCTATTAGCAATTTATAATTTATATACATTGACTTTTGTCAAATTATTATTTATTATAAGTTATTGAAAATAGTACTAGTCAGTCTTCGTTTATAATTAAAAGTATTAACTTAATCAGCAAGTACCTAAGACAATTTGTTAATAAAAAAAAAAAATTCTGAATTCAAAAATTTCTGCAGTTTCTTACCTTCCTTGAAGTTGGAACCTCATTATTTGTTCCTTTTCTATACTATAACCTCGTACTATAACCGTTGTAGCACATTAATACGTAATATAAATAATCTAACCACTTTCACAACAAATCTTTCAGCAAAGTAAATTTCCTGTTTCTTCCAAACAGCACCCCGGAGTACCAACAGTATCGACGAGCGTGGCGGCGCCGGGACAGATGGCTGGTCAGATGCCCGCAGGGCCTGTGGCCACTCCCGTACCAGTGGCCTCAGGGTCCACCCTGCCCACCCCTTCCACCTCACAGCCAACTGTCACCACTCAGGTCAGTCTAGAATAAAAGAAGAATATTGCTTATTGGATATCTAAATGTTATATTTAATCAAGCGCCTTATTTAGCGCTATGCATGACGCTTAACTAAATGTGTATCAAATATTACTATTATTGATGATATCATAATTTCCTATAGAATTTATAGTTTTCTTTTGCGATTTTTTTATTTGTATTATTGATTGTATTGAAACGCTTTGTTATGAATATCCCTATGAGCTATTAAGTTTAAGTAATAGCATACTAATGAATATTGTTATTATATTCCGCCTGTTTAGAGAGAGGTTCGGAAATCAATATAATCACGAACCTTTTTTGGTGTCCTATGATGTGTAGTGACTTTTGGATTCGTCACTGTGAATTAAAAAGTCAGTATATCTTCCAAATATAAATCAGATTTTTTGAGTCGATTGTCGATAAGTCTTTTGAACAATTCTACATTATGATAAACAAAAGACTTGTAATTAAATTATATGGTTTTATTTTATAATCTTTTAATTTAAGCTTTTCACAGATGCCTATTACGGAAACTCCAAGGAAATAACATTACTTATATATTTGCTTCGATCGATCACGTCTTTTATTTCGAATGTAGATAATTCAGAAAATAATAATCAGCAATAATAATAATATTGAATATTGTATAAAAGTTATCAGATAGCTGGCTAAAATATTCCTAAAATAATTATACTATAAACAACATTCAAGAAAAACACTAACTCTGAAACAGAATACAAATGAAATAAGTTATTTATTATGAAATTTAATATGAATTAAAAAAAATGTTGTTGTAATTCTTTGTTTCAAGATTTGAAACGATTTTATATATGATAAAAATCTATTTTGATGTGCGTAAATGAATTAACTAGTGCCAGGCCGCCAGGCCTCTGTCAGTCTCTCAGTAATGGAAGAGTTTTATCTATACAGATAAAAATACAGTTACACAGTTAAATACTAAATATAATAAAGCTTTTTAATACATAATAAAAAAAATGAATTCTACATTTTTTGCTGTACATCGTCACTATAATGTGAATAGCACTTTTGCGAACATATTAAAACCCGATTACAGTACCTAACTACTAAAAAAAAAATTATTCCGCCATCTTAAAACTATATAATATATGTATACAATTATGACTAAACCACTGAATTTATTGACTCAGAAAGTTGACATTTAAAAACATATAATTTCTTTTGACATTTCAAAAATCAATTCTTGTATGGTACCTAGTAGCTGTGCTAAACAAAGGTCATATGGAAAAAATGAATTGTTGAAAGCTACCTTGTGCTTGCTTTTCATTTCAGTTTAGGCAGATAATGAAAATGGATATATTTATATTTTTCGGTCATATTTAATATATGTATTTTAATGTTATTTATTGTTATTTTACAACATCTGATCCGCCAATAGTGTAAGTAGTTTATGAAGTTCATTCGTAGATATGTATATGTACATAGAGAACTGTTATATGTCTGGTATGGTGGCAGGGTGCGGAAACTACCGTTTGCTAAATATATTATACAATTAAATTAAAAGTTAATTTAATGATTAAAAGAAAATCTACCTTTAAATCTATGGGAGATTTTAAATACAAGATATAAAAATAAATTTGCTTTTGTCGAGTCTTTTAGGCCCGTAATTATAAATCGCTCTCAAGTTTGAGATCTATCTTGAGATGCCGCTTTCATTCATAGATATGTAATTTATGAATGAAAACGGCATCTCAAGATCAACCTCAGACTTTATAAATACGGGCCTTATCAATGCAATACGTTAAGCTGTAAATGGTCACTAGATTGCGTTATAGCGCTTAAACGAGAATGGTAAAACCCGAGTAGAGCCGGGATGAGTGGTTAGTTTTAAATATTATTAAGCATATTTAATGATAGAAATTAATATTTATATATATATATATATATATATATATTTATATATATATATATATATATATATTTATATATATATATATATATATATATATATATATATATATATATATATATATATATATATATATATATATATATATATATATATATATATATATATA
>DWNA01000063.1:0-50164 GCA_018249835.1 Heliconius besckei | reverse complement strand
TTAGATTATGTAACTACAGAAATCATATGATGATCAAAGAAATAATAAATGTTATGTCATACTTAAAAAATAACTTGATAGTACAAGATTGTATGTATTAATCAATATACTTTTAATTCAAAATTAATCTTATAATTTTTTTCTATCATTAATATATAACATCGTAAGCTATGAACACATTGGTAAAAAATAATACACGCACAAACAAGCTTTTATAATTCTTATGGATATATGAGACCATTCATCCGTTCAATTAAAAAAATAACGCTAAGCCGAATTGCATGTAAGTAACTCTATTAAAATCATTGACTAGCATTCATTATCCCCCTGTCTAGTTTTATATTCTTTTGTTAGCGATAGTCGTTGCATGGATGCATGAATAAATTGTTTTTCAACGTGATTTTGAGAATTGAACATTCTGAACGAACTGGTAGGTCAAGATCCCTTTCTCATAGAAAACGCCTTTGTGCGATAGTAAAAGGCGTGCACTATTAAAGGGCGCGGATCGGTCGGTCGTGGGCTTATAGCGCAGCGTGCACTCTTCAATATTTCTAGTTCACCATTTTAAATCCCGTACACATGTTTAAGAAAGCACAATATATACAACTATTCCTTTTTAGTATATCTATATCTTATATTTAACAAATATTTTATCACAATTTGTTTTGATTAAATTACTAAATTTGGTCAAACTAATATTCGAAATGTTATTTTATTCTTATTTCGTAAGGAGTTAAGTTACAGCAATGTACCTATGATATATTTATAGTTTCGGTTACGCAGACAAGGAAAAGTAAAAGTGATGGCCACTCCTTAACGTCTTAGTGTGCCTGTGATTACAATGTGCTGGCAGCCTTTGCCCTACTCCCGTCATCGCCCCCCTGTTTTGAAACAATGAACGGTGCCTGGCCTAATACTGGCGGCTTAGCCCCTGTGATTTAATGGCACCCCAAATGACCTCCTAGTTTTTGCAGGCAAATATATAAATTATATAAGTTTGAGGATTGCTACGAAGTTATACAATTTGTATATTTTTTATCAATCTTTTGTTGATATTAAATCATAAGTATAATTATAAGTTTAATATATTTCATGAAATATTGAAATACTTTGAAGGTCTAATAAAGGCTAATATTCAAAAATTAAGACTAAGCTATGTTAAATTAGCTATGTAAAAACTTTGAAATTCTAAAAAAATCATACATGTTAATTTAGGAACTTTTTATTGATTACCATTTATAAAACTTTTATGATATTTAATAGTAGTATTTATCTAAAATATGAAAACAGATGTAATAATAAATATTTTTTCAAAAAGAACCAAGAACATTTTGAAATGAAATAAACTGTAAACATGCCTATACAACGCCTTGTCGCTTCTTAATTCGTATGAATTTCTGATTCGTATTGCAATTTTATGTTCTACAGCAGTAAATGAATGAACTTAATAAGTAATCGGGCGTTATGTATATGTATATTATTTTCATTTAATTACTTACTTATACCCATATTAATTATGATTGCTATTATAATATATGTTTATAGTGGATTTACTACAAACGTTAATTTATTTTTGTAAGATTTGCTACACAAATAACATTTAATATATAAAATGCACAAGAACTATTAGGTGTGAGTCACAAATGTATGTAAAGACACCAAGTTATGAGCAAGACAAGGCACGGACGTCCGTGAGTTGCAGGCGGCGAGCAGGGCCGGGCACGGGCACGATGCCATTCATCCGCGACGGATCCGCATAATGAGATGCAGTGTTCCTCCAGATGCGACGCAGGCGCGCCTATTTTTTGTGCTCCCCTTTTTTTTGATACGGCTCTCACCAAAGACAATGTCACGTCCCAAATATTCCTTAAAACAAAAAGGTTTATTCATAGTTTGTAATAATAAAATGGTTAGTCATACGCATATTTTTTTGGTAATTTCTTTTCTCTCCAAAATTTTACTTCAATAAAAAATGTAGATAGATTCATTTAAATTCATAGTTAACATTTTAGCGTTAATAGAAAAGTAAGCAAGTAATATTTTAAGGCGGTTAAATATATAATCAAGTTTTCTTCCAAGGAATTCCGAGCAACATTAGCCGCACGTTTATTTATGTTGCCTTAGTCAGAACTGTTACCTAAACCGCGCCAGATGTTATTTTACGACATCTCGCTACCTAATAAATAATTTTACTTATATATTTTTTTGTTTTGTAAAAAATATCTGACACTAAGTACCACGTTAGGTAGGTATTCAAATATTTTAAATGTAGTGGATAATTATGTTGGAATGTCTATTTGAATAAATAATATTTTGAGTTCAATACAATACACAAAAAATGTCATTAAAATTACACCTTACGAAATCCACATTTGGAGATGTTTGTAAGTATAACCCGGCCCCACACAAAATATACAGAATAATTATACACTGGTAATTTTAAATCACAATAAATCCTTTTCGTCACAATGAAAATTCTTCACCCGAGCTTCTTATTATCACGCAGGCATAACCGCGCAGCTCCATACTTCTTTACATTCCATATGATTTCAAATACTATGGGAAGTAAGGAAGCACGGAACTCGCGCTAGGCTATGTGTCTTCAATCTTCTTTTATTGTCGTCTTATAGGCTTCACTATCATACGACACCTTATTAAGGTTAAATAGAGTACGGCGCCATCTTTATGGAAGCTACAAAGTGACCACTACGCGGCAGCTACCATCAAGGAGACGATGCTGGCGACACGGCTTCATGGCAGCTCGTCAGGCACTGGCATCGGACACAGTGCGCACGCGCAGTCCAGGTCTAAAAATGGAGTCAACCGACGGAGTTAGCTTTCGAGTCGCGAGTACCATCCAGTCCAAATTTGTATTTTCCCGAAATAGAACCGGCGGCGGGCGTCTATCGGATCGGTTACTCAAACGTGCACCGACCTGCAGCTCGCCGCAACTCGGAGTGCACGAAGCACGGCCGAGTCCCGATCGCCGCCTCGCTAAGGCTCTTATGTAAGGATCAGTGTAAACCGCGCCGCGTGACGACTGTATCGAAAATAAACGGGCACGCAGAATACGGTGCCGGCGACGGGCGCCACATGTGCGCGCTCCCGTCAGCGCTGCGGTGCCCGCGCGCTGGAGGGGAGGCTATTATTAGTTGAACGCCATCCACCACTGTCACCTCCCGCGGGGTAGCATCGCCATGCTGCCTGTGCTATACATAGTGGCCAACACAAGATCTGGCAATCCTCAGCGTTCACTGACCTCCGTCAAATGTTTACACCAAATTAACATTTCATATAGCAATTACATATATACTACTATGTACAGTCATATAAAAACGTATGTCATATTAAAAAACAAACTGGTCTCATTTGTTATAAAAAGCATAAAAGCTATATAGGTACCAGTAGAAATTGTGTTTGCAAAGTTGAGCTATCAAACTAGCAGTGCAGGCGTATTGTGGCCGAGAATTTCCGTTGTTGGCTGTAAAGCTCTGCATTCACTCAGTCAATAAAAGAATTTTGGCAAACTTTCGTAGACAAACAAGTGGGACTACAGCCAACTCATCTTTTGTCTACTTACTGCAACATGGTTTTGTAAGCATGTCGATATCATCACAGTATTTTATAAGTACGCTGGAGACTTGTTTTAGAAATCATTGTAATAGAAATGATTGAGCACTCACTTACAAACTACGTGTGCATACCTATATATTTGAAAACTATATTTTGCTTCTATATTTGATATAACATAAAAACATTTTTTTAAAATAATGAATTTTTATTATCTTGTAAGAACCCTATTGAGTATTTAAGCAAAGAAGTCCGATGCTGTTTTAGAGTATGAACTAGCAAAGAGCGCCTGTTGAATATTAATGTGACATTGTTATTGGCCACAGTCGCCCGCTGATGCCCCAAACGCACATTTCCATAACTTACTATTCTGGATCCGCGGGGATTCGGATCACTCTAGTAGAATATGATCACTCAGCTTTACTAATGTGTTCTATAAGTTCTGTCGCGACTGAACTTCAATAATTCATTATGTGGAATCGGTAAGTGGGCAGGGCGAGGGCGAGGCGTGCGCTCTCCGGCCAGTATTCTGGAACACTCAGTTGATGAATGCAGAGCCCGCGCAATGATTCACGACTCGATTGTTTCGTATGTATACAGAGAGCACTTAATGTGGTGCTTGATGCGCTTGGGCGCTTCGTACTAGGTATTTGCCAGGCGCGAACCGTGCCTTTGATTATGTTATAAAACATATAACCACATTACTGTTAGTCTTTCTGAATTAAAAAATAAATTATAGTTTCGTAGTCTATCAGCCCATTCTTAGATATTTTACCAATTGACATAATGTAACGTAGGTACTGCAGTCCAGGCATTAATCATAAGTTTTGTATGAGAATCTCCACAAAACTAACACTAGAAATTAGTTAGCGCGTTAGTTAAACTGTATACGGAATGTTTCATAAAACAAAATCTAAATTTACACCTTATTTTTGAAGCACACATATATTTAAGAACATAGTGTTAGTAAAAATCCATTAAGAAACCTAAATCAATCAATAAATACGTCCAAGCAATATTATATTTTCTACTGTTTGTTACGTAGCACATTGAAGAACGCTAGGTATAACGTGTACAATGTTATCGTTGCATTTCATTCTTTTTAGTCTTAATTCTTATAACACAAATAAAGCATAATATGGGACTAGTTCACTATTTTAAACGTTTCAGAAAATCCAAAAAATTTATTTATTATTAAAAACTTAGATTATAATATTTTTCATACATAAACTTAATCATTTTTGTTAATTTTGTTAAAAAGACGCACAATATCTCTCTAGCTATACTATGGGTGTTTAATTAACAAGCGCAACATTATAATCATTTGTTATTCAAATAAATCCTATCTCAAAAATATTGGTTAGCGTCCGCGACTGATATTGCCACCTCGTTATAAAAAAAAATACTAAAACCTTTCGATCTAATTGTATAATTGTATAGATATATATTAATTTTGTTTTAGTTGTCAGTGATTGTTGCGTTGTTATATTATTAAGAAGTCATTGTATGAACTATACGTACTTAATACCCATAGCTTAACCGTGTATTAATATACTCCATTATTAATAGAGTAAATGTAATTAAACCACATTTTATTTATAGTTCCCACAAATTGTTAATTAAGCACATGTTAAGATATGACAATTAAAAATCACATTATTACAATGGCGTCACCCAATGCGGCGTACGAGACGAATGAATCGCGTGCCTGGTAACAACTCTAGGAGACATTAAATACTTACAAATGGTATTTACTAATTATTATAACACTAACAACCGAATACTCTCAGTTAAACGTTTCTATTTTATGTTAACGTCAATATAACACTCCGTTTCGTTTGACCTAAGCCTTGCACTGTTACTGTAGATATATTGGATTGACTTACAAATATTTGAAATTTAAATATCACCTTCACAGCTCTTTTATTTATTGTAATTTCTAATATTACGTACATTATACAGTGCTAGCTCACTTAAAGTGATAAAAAACGATAGAACCATTTCTTATAAGTCATTATTATTTATTATTTTAAAAAAATACGATAGAATATTACTTTACATTGTGATTATTTATAAAAATGACTGCCTACACGAACACTTACAATCATATTAGGAATAAAAATTTAACATATTAAGAAAATCACTTGATCCTTATAATAGTAATGGTAAAGTGTAAGAATCATATCTTGGAAACGTCCTGGCTGGAAAAACTTTAAAGGTATACACTGAAAAGTAAAGATCGCGTATGCGTACGCGCGAGACGAGGCGCGCGACGATCAGATTCCAACTGTTGGCGTACGTAGGACGAGCGCCGCCCGCCGGCCACGACGTTTGACCTTATTTAATTAGTTCGTTCGTTTTTACTCTTTGAACATAACACAGCATATTAAAACGTATTTCACCTAATTTATTGTTGCCATCTTTGTCATTACTACTCCTATTAAAGAAGTGAATACCCTACATTCTATGTAAATTTAAAAAAGCAACTTAATTCGTAATTCTAATGAAGCGACGAAGAAATCTTCTAACTAATTTCATAAAAAACGATGTTACATTTTATGAAAGCAACGCGTTCTTGTTGATCTACAGCACCTTACAGTCACCTTACTAACACGACTTTAGTGCTATTTACGTTCTGGGTTCAACCACCTTTCCGGTATTAGTGGATTTCCGCAGCCTAAATTACCAATTTACGTATCAGATAAGCATTTCCTTTTATGACTCTACGTTCTTTTTTATACGTATCTATAAAAACATAAATATTTCAGATGTAACAAGAGTCAATAATAAATAATTCTCAGCAGGAGGTCTACAATTTAACCCTGCGTGGGGGTTTTTAACTTCGTTTGTTTTGTTAGTTTAACAAAACGTACTCGATACCCTTTCATGTAACTTTTACAATAATCGAGTTAGAAATCAACGAATTCCGAAAAATAAACAAGGTAGTCATCCGTTTTTTTTATTATTTTACAATACATTAAATTGAGTTTAACTTAATATATATCATCTATCACCCTTATGGGGAGCATTTAGGTATAGCTGAATAAGATAAAGTAGACTATAGAGTTACTAATTTGTAACAAATTAAATATTTACATATATTAAATATTTATATAATACATATTTACCTACCTACATATTTAACGCGACGAACTTGTCATCAAAATTTTAAACGAAACTTATTTTTTAAAAATACAAGATTTGTTTCAGAAATAATTATCTATTTATACTCAAAAATTTTTTTTTATTCTTTTTCATCAATATTTTAGGTCCGTTTAAAAAAAGCTTAATAAATTACATGTATAGCAGGATAGGCAGAGTGAACCTAGTGCCAAACCTTTCCGTTCTTAACTTTCCCCCCAGTTAACTTATATTACTAAATAAAATATATAAATACTACAAGAAAATAAAATAAATATTTTCAGCGCTATGAAGATAATGCTCGGTAAATTGCCACGTCCTTGGATAATGGACGATGCGAAGGACGACGGGTACACCGCGTTGCACCTGGCCGCCTTCAACAACCACTCTGAGGTTGCCGAGTTGCTGGTCCACGGCGGGGCTCGGCTTGACCTACAGAACGCGAATTTACAAACCGCCTTGCACCTCGCCGTGGAACGCCAACACACGCAGATAGTGAGGCTACTCGTCGCACACGGCGCTAATCTTAACATCTGTGATAAGGTAATGCAATTGGATATTTTTATAGAAGAATTTGTATTAAAAAATTATATTGTAGTTATAATATACGTATATTCATAATTACATACAGAGAAAAAATATATTAAAAATTGGTTGATCGTTTCTAATACTCCATTTTTGTAATTGTTTATATATAATGTGTAATAAATATACTTTCCGTTATTTTAAATTTCATTATGATTTCAATTAAGGATGGAGACACCCCGCTTCACGAAGCTCTGCGTCATCATACACTACAACAGTTACGGCGACTGCAGGACGTACGTGACACTTCACTTCACTTCAGCAGCTTTGTCCAAGCACAAGACAAGAAATCTTCTGCGTCAATCGCCTGCTTTCTAGCGGCACATGGTGCGGACTTGACCATCAAAAATAAGAAAGGTATAATTTTACAATATAAATTCTATAAACATAACACTTGACAGCAGTCAAGAAGTCCAGGATAAACTGACAAAATCCACGTTCTCGTGGATGGTTTGATTTAATTTATTATGTTGGATGTTAATGGTTTTATTATATTATATTAAACATTTCACAAATACTTTCTCTTTAAGGTCAAACACCGTTGGATCTATGTCCTGATCCGAATCTAAGAAAGACGTTAACTACTTGTCGGAAAGAGGGTACGAGTATGAGCGATGCGACACCGGAAAGCGAATCAGGGTCTTTCTCAATGGCAGCTGTCCCGTCCACATCGACCGCCGAGGCGCCTGCCAACGTGGAGGTACCACAGAACGACCCTACCGCCGATGAGTGCCTCGTTTGCTCGGATGCCAAGCGAGACACGTTGTTCCGCCCCTGTGGGCATATTTGCTGTTGCAATGTTTGTGCTGCAAGAGTAAGTTGCCAATCAAATAAGTTAATCTAGAGATAGTAATGTGAAAAAATGTTTACCTTTTGGATAATTTATCACAATATATTATGTTTTCTCAAGTTGATAAACAAATGGAGTATTAACTTTTGTTTTCATACGCTTTACAGGTAAAGAAATGCCTGGTGTGCCGCGCGTGCGTGTTGTCGCGGCAGCGCGTAGGCGAGTGCGTGGTGTGCTCGTCGGCGCCCGCCACCGTGGTGTTTCGGCCCTGCGGCGACGTGTGCGCGTGTGCGCGCTGCGCCCCTCTCATGCGCAAGTGCGTGGAGTGCCGCACACCGCTGCTGCCGCAACTCACCGCGACCAGGCACGAAGGTAACTGCAGTAGAGCACAGATTATACGAACTTGGATAACTTCCGAATAATTGTATTATTCGGACTATAATATAATATATCCTTGTCTATATATATTTATAGACAAGGAACAAATATTTTATATGCTATATTGACCATCTAAATCATGTTGTTTTTTCCAAACTTTATGCAATAGGCTTTATTGTTATGTAATATTTGAAACTATCAAGCCTATCAATATAACAATTTATAGCGTGGTAATATTAACCAAATGTAATTACTTCACACATAATTTTAGGACCGGGTGAGGCCAGCAGCAGCAACAGCTGCAGCAGCAACAGCAACAACAACAGCAATAGCAATAGCAACTTAGCCCAGGTGCAGGTGAACAAGGGGCAACCGGCGCCGGCTCAGGCCGCGCCGCATCTCATGAACAACGGATCTCGGTCTGCGCCCGCTGCCCTTGCCTCCACGTCCGCCGCCCTCGCCCCCGCCTCTGCCGCCCTCGCCCCCGCCTCTGCCGCCCTCGCCTCCACCTCAGCCGCTCCCGCGCCGTCCCCGGCCGCCGCCGCTTTACCCGCCGCCGCTGATGTACAGAAGCTCCAACAGCAGTTACAGGACATTAAAGAACAGGTTAATATTTTTTTTTTTTAGTTTTATTGTATGAATATCCCGCATACAGCAGGGTAAGTAGAGAAAACGAAGTGTTAAAACATTCCGTTCCCAACTTTCGAGGCCAGATCATGTCATTTTGAGTGACAGATCTCGGGGTAAAATAATAAAATAAACAAAAAATAGTTCAAGCTCTTAATTTTTTTTTATTTTATTTTTCAACTACAATACAATTTAACACAAAAACATATCTTTCTAAAGACAATGTGCCCAATCTGCCTCGACCGTCTCAAGAACATGATTTTTCTGTGCGGCCACGGCATGTGCCAGATGTGCGGCGACCGCATCACCGTCTGCCCCATATGCCGCAAGCAAGTCGAAAAACGCATCCTTCTTTATTAATTTATATATAAATCTAACGTTAAACTATATATATCCTATAACCTATATGTCCTATAACCTTTAAATAAAAATTAGTTAATAACGCAATCTCAAACACTGTTAAAATCTCAAACTTTGTCTATATACTCTTGTTAGTGTTTTCTATTTAAATAAATACAATATTAAGTACTTGTCTCGTACGTACGTCTTAACGTGTCTCTTATACGTTGAAATTAGAATAAATCTTGATAAAGCCAGCTAAACGAAAATTTGCAACGATATTATGTAGAGATGTTATGGAGATTATATTAGCTAAAGTAATCTATTTAAATTACTAAGACATTGGTTTGTGGATGTCGAACCACGAGACATTTATTATTATTTTTTTAAGAAAATTGTACAAATACGCAAGAGAAGAAAACAAATAGAAATATTAATGTACCTTCAGGAAAATAGCACAATTCCCCTAAAAAAATCTTTTATATTTTATTAGCGATTATTATTATTTATATTTGGGGCGTAAATAATAGAACATACAAAGTAAGAAAAAATGTTGTTTTATAGTATTTCGTTTATATTAACGATTAATAATATTTTAGTGAAAATATTTTTATTTAGTAAAACCTTAACTGCTTTTATTAATGTATTTTAGCAGATTTTATTCTAGCATGAAATACCTATTTAGAATAAATGCCAACTTCATCTTATATTAGACAGGATATTACATAAGTTGTTAGCCATATAAGATGAGTAATTAGTTTTAAAATATAAGAATAAGAATTATAATGACTGCCATTTCTTTTTTCGATATACATAAATTACCTACATTTTGTTAATTAAGTTACTGAATTTAATTATTTGAAATTATTTATTATGTTAAATAATTAAGAGAAAAAAGAGGAATTTGTTTTATAATTGTATTATTAATTTACGAAATAATATAAAGCTTAGCATCTGCTTAGCATAGATTATAATTGCATTTGAATTGGCTTTTTTAGATATTTAAAATAAGTTACATTTACTCACCTATCGTATTCGATTATTTAATATAAAATATTTTACCTATGAAATAAAGTTTATACTTATTGTTAGTTATTACCTATTGTTATCTTATTATTGTATTTAAATAAAAAAATGTATATTAAAATGTGTTTCATAATTATTGAGTATAGTCCGACACTATCGTTATTGCATATGAGAAGCACGCGCGGTAGAATTGCGCAGAACTCGTATTTTGATATCTGCACATACACGCCCGCTTACACCGCACCGATTCCTCTCGAAGGCTCAGGGAATAAATATAATATTCTTTAATTATATAAGCAGAAGTTTAGAATTGTCTCTTGTTCATTATTTACAAAAAAAATACATTTCGGTCTAGTCTCGATCTTATTCTCAACAACGATGTATGGAACAGCTGATTATTTTTCGATATTTCGATATACACATAAAATTTTCGTATTGTATAATTTACTACAACATAAAGATGATCAGATATTTTAATTATCATTTAAATATAATTTGCTAAGCGTGGGGTAAAATAACATAACAGGGTAACACTGATCGAACGTTTTCTGTGCTTACGTAAACGTTTTCTGCGCAATTTTACGCGAGTACCTCCGATTATCAATAAGAATTTAGACGGATACATTTCTTTCTGATTTCAAAATTACAAGTATCTACATATTATAGAAAACAATGAGAGAATAATTTGGTATTAATAAGAAATTTGACTTTGGTTTTAAAGTAGTAGAGCGAGAGTAGCGCCCCTGCAGACGAAAACATACAAAACCAATAATCTTGAAGCACGCTTAGATGTGCGCTGACAATAATCGAGCGCTACGCTACGTTCAACGCACGTTAGCATGTGTACGGCCTGAATAAAATGTCTGTAATTGTAAACGCGCGTTGACCGTTTTTCATCTGAACGTGCTCTTAAACTTACTTCATTTCTTGTATACTATATATTTCTTATATTCCATATATATTTCTTTATGCAATTAACTGGATAAAAAAATAAATAAATGAGCTTTACGCTATATCCCGCACACAGCAGGATAAGCAGAGGGAACTAAGTGTAAAGACACTGCGTTCCCCACTTTCTGCCGAATTCTGGAGACATTGCGTGTTAAGTTACTGATCTCAACGACGCGCTTTGCTTCGCCAACCAGAGTAACAGTTGTAAAAAATAACTGTTATAGCAATTAGCAAATTTGTCGAAGTAAGTACGTACTTTAAATTGATATATACTTACGCTATATGTCTATGTGTTAAGGGCATTTCTATCGGTTAAGCTGATTCTGTGATTACCGCGAACAAACGCACATACAAACAGATAAAAATAAAAATAAAAGTATTGGGTTCTATTACATTGATAAAAGTCCCCAATAACATTTTTTTTATATATATTTTCCATATAAAGACACCGATCCGTTATGATTTTATTATAAGAAAAATACAAAAAAATAAAATATAAAAAACTTATTTTTATTACAGTAACTTTGTGTTTAATTAAGTTTGCTTTTATTTGAGTTATTAATTTTTATTTTTATTTTATTATATTTTTAACAGGTGAATATATAGAAATAGATGAAAATGAAAAGCTACCACACTCTGAGCAAAAGAAATGAGAGCAGGAACAAATAAAATCTGCCTTTTTCAAAAGCTTGCCTTGCTAAAGCTCATGACGAATATGAATTATTATTAGATGATCAAATAGATTTTATACAAGCATTGGAATTAGAAGAATACAATAAAATAAAAAATATAATATAATAAATACTTTTGTGGTTCAATCGACGACATTCAATCGAATTCTTCTTTAAATTTCCCTAATCTCAAATGTTATAAAGAGAGACTAAAGAATATAATTTAAATTTAAAATCTGTAAATGGTCTTGACAGATGGACGGACAGTTTCAAGGATCTATTTACTATCGAAAACCATAAGACATTTATAATATAAGACTTTCCTGCTTTTGTGTCTATTCACCTCGTTTAACCGGTACAATCTCCAACTCCAAATTGCTACTGACGCGAGCTTAACCAATACTTATCTACTGCATCTACTAAATAGAAGATGACGATTTTTGTTAGGGTACTAGCACTTGCGCTTCTCGCAACACAAAAGTTGGCAACACAACTGTCTTTGTCAAAAATGACATGTAAAATGTCAAAACAAGCATAATTGTGTGAAATATTTTTTTTTGTTATTTAAAAAATGTTAAAAGAAATTTTCCACTTGTTATAATTCCGTGAAAATGTCTCTTAACTTATTTATTGCTAGAGTTATAAACGTGTGCTATTAAAAGGACTACTTTATTAAAAAATAAAAATGAATAAACGCGGCAAGCGCTATCACTCCTCTTCTGATTCAGACAGTGCCGAAGAAAATAGGCTTAAGGATATTAAAGAACGTGATGAATTTGCTACACGGTTGCGAAAACGGGATGAAGAGAAAGTCAAAAAAGTTGCTGAGACCTCTAATAAAAGATCATATGAAGAAGCTGCTAAAAGATTAAAATTAGAAGCCGAAGATCGTGATAAGTTACTCCCAAAGCTTCGGGTCCAATCCAGACGTAAATATTTGCAAAAAAGGAAAGATGATAAAGTCGTTGAATTGGAAGATGATATAGCTGATGATGAATATCTCTTTGAAGAAAGCGTGTAAGATTTTATTCTGTTCCTATATAATAAAAATATTTTGATGGCATACTCAATATAAAACATTTCTATGAATTTTATTCACATCTATATAACTTTTATAACATTCTAGTTTAACTGAACGTGAAAAGAAAGACAGAGAACATAAAAAAACTATATTACAACTCGCCAAAGAACATGAAAAAGCTAGGGAACTTGAAAATGTCCAAAGATATCATATGCCAAGAGATCTTGCAAAAGGTGAAAAAGGTAATGTGTTTACATGTTTTATGTTATTTATTTTTTTACAGCAACTGTAAATAACTTTGTGTTAAATTAAGTTTGTTTTTATTTTAGTTTATATACATCTATTTAATTATATTTTTTAACAGGTGAATATATAGAAGTAGATGAAAATGAAAAGCTACCACACTCTGAGCAAAAGAAATGGGAGCAGGAACAAATAAAATCTGCCTTTTTCAAATTTGGTGCAAAAGATGCTAAAGCTCATGATGAATATGAATTGTTATTAGATGATCAAATAGATTTTATACAAGCATTGCAATTAGATGGAAATAAAGAAAATAAAGAGAAGGTGTCTGAGTACCAAAAAGTTCGAATGACAATTGAAGAAACCAAAAAATCTCTTCCTGTTTTTCCATTTAGAGAATCTTTGATTGAAGCCATAAAAAATCATCAAATACTGATTGTAGAAGGAGAAACTGGATCTGGTAAAACTACCCAAATTCCTCAATATTTGTATGAAGCAGGTTTTACAGAAGATGATAAGAAAATTGGTTGCACTCAACCAAGACGAGTTGCTGCAATGTCAGTGGCAGCTAGAGTAGCACAAGAAATGAATGTTAAGTTGGGCAATGAGGTTGGTTACAGCATACGATTTGAAGATTGCACATCTGACAGAACTGTCATAAAGTACATGACTGATGGTACACTACACAGAGAATTTTTATCTGAACCAGACTTAGCATCATATAGTGTGATGATTATTGATGAAGCCCATGAACGCACACTACACACTGATATATTGTTTGGCCTTGTTAAAGATATTACCAGATTTAGGCCAGATTTAAAGTTACTCATATCGAGTGCTACATTGGATGCTGAAAAATTTTCTACATTTTTTGATGATGCCCCTATATTTAGAATTCCTGGTAGAAGATTTCCTGTCGATATTTATTACACAAAAGCTCCAGAAGCAGACTATATTGATGCTTGTGTGGTAACAGTACTGCAAATTCATGCCACACAACCACTAGGTGATGTATTGGTATTTTTAACTGGTCAAGAAGAAATTGAAACTTGTGTGGAAATGTTACAGGAAAGAACAAAAAGAATAGGAAAAAAACTTAAGGAACTGATAATTTTGCCAGTGTATGCAAATTTACCAACTGATATGCAGGCAAAAATTTTTGAGCCTACCCCTGAAGGAGCTAGAAAAGTAGTACTGGCAACTAACATTGCTGAGACATCACTTACTATTGATAATATTATCTATGTCATTGATCCAGGATTTGCTAAACAAAATAATTTTAACTCTAAAACTGGCATGGAAAGTCTAATGGTAGTTCCAATTTCCAAAGCCTCAGCAAACCAGAGAGCAGGAAGAGCAGGCAGAGTTGCACCTGGCAAATGTTTCAGACTTTACACAGCATGGGCTTATAAATATGAACTGGAGGATAACACAGTTCCCGAAATTCAGAGAATTAATTTGGGAAATGCTGTACTTACTTTAAAGGCTTTGGGGATCAATGACCTAATTCATTTTGATTTTCTAGATCCTCCCCCACATGAGACATTAGTCCTAGCTTTGGAACAATTGTATGCTCTAGGTGCACTTAACCATCATGGGGAACTTACAAAGGCTGGAAGAAGAATGGCAGAATTTCCTACAGACCCAATGCTTGCTAAGATGTTGCTAGCAAGTGAAAAGTAAGTAAAATATAATTTATATTCTTGATTTTTAACTTTGTGATTTTTCCTTTTTTTCTATTAAGGCTATGGTTGTTGGTTTAATATCCATTTGGGATGTATTAATTAAATTTATTGGGGGGACATTGATTATATTTTATATTATTTTCATTTCTGAATTCTGGTAGACAAAGTGTGCCATTCTACATGGAATGTCTCAAATAGTGAAGAATAGTGTCTCAATCCTTCCTTGATAAGTGGATATTACTCTGTTTTTTATTTTATGTTGACTTGTAATAGCTATTGCAGTTTGAAAACAAAGTCCACACCATTCTTTATGTCAGTGGAGAAATGAAAATAATTTAACTATAACCATTCCAGCAAAAATCAAAATGCTGCTTTAGTAATAAGAAAATACATTTTTTATTGTAGTTTTCAAAATATTACCAAAAACAAAATTCTCTTGAATTAATATTAGGAAATAGTTATTAATTTGCTCTTATATCTTCATTCTAAAACCACTGTTACTCCGTCTGCCAATGGTGAGGTACTAGTTTATTTCTTAAGAAGAAAGAAAAAGTTATCAAATAAAGTTACTGGTGCAAACATTGAATTAAGACTTTTTTTCCAGATACAAATGCTCTGAGGAAATAGTAACAATTGCTGCCATGCTCTCTGTGAATAGTTCAGTATTTTATAGACCAAAAGACAAAATTATACATGCAGACACTGCAAGAAAAAACTTTTTCCACAGGCATGGTGATCATTTAACCTTGATGAATGTATATAACCAATGGGTTGATTCGGATTATTCAGTGCAATGGTGTTATGAAAATTTTATACAGTATAGGTCTATGAAGAGAGCTAGAGATGTACGTGAACAATTAGCTGGGCTAATGGAAAGGGTTGAAATTGAAATGGTCTCTAGTATAGCAGAAGATGCTAATATACGAAAAGCCATTACTTCAGGATATTTTTATCATATTGCAAAATTTTCCAAGGGAGGACACTATAAGACTGTAAAACATAATCAAGTAAGTTCCTTACATTAAATTAATAAATATGAAACTGTTCCAAATTAACCTAAGCACTTTGTATCATATCTTATTACTTTCAGACTGTTATGATTCATCCCAACAGTGCACTGTTTGAAGAGTTGCCCAGATGGGTTATATATCATGAGCTTGTTTTTACCTCTAAAGAGTTCATGAGACAAGTTACTGAAATTGAAAGTAAATGGCTTTTAGAAGTTGCTCCACACTATTATAAAGCTAAAGAATTAGAGGATTCCACAAATAAAAAGATGCCCAAAACTGTTGGAAAATCTGCTAACAGTACCTAAGTTATATTAATAAAAACAGCATCGAAATTTATATAATTTTATTTTAATTTTAACTCTCATCCACTTCTGCATTTATTATTTGTAAAAAAAATCACTTCGAAACAAGTATAATGTGGAAGGATTCCTAATGAATAATATCCTAACTCTGCTACTACTCTACAGATCATATCATCACAAATATAAACTACCTAACCAGTTTTCTTAGAAATCGGATACTCTGCCTTTACGTTCCCAATCGCCATATCTTGTTGGTTCAGGACCTCTAGGGCCACCAACTTCTCCAGTGTTAGGGTTTGTGTCATTGGGCCAAGCTGGTAAAGGATCATCTTTAGGAGGCTGCAATTCTGCTTGTTCTCCTAAATCCTTTATAGGTGTTGTTTCCCTTAATTTTTTTCTAAATTCAGCTAACCTTTTAGATTCGCTTTTATTGATATTCTCTGATTCTGCATTTGTGTGCGATTTTTCTGAATATTTGCATATTGGCAAATAATTTGCGCAGGGCACTAAAATAAAATTAAATAATTTATAGTAATCTTAAAATGAAACAAAAAGGTCTGTGTAAATAAACATTTACGTTTTGTGGAGATTTCTTTTAAAATATTTAATCTTATGTGAAACATGTTCGAATTTTAATTTTTATTAAGTATACAAGACGTGATCAATGAAACAATATTTTGGTTTTTGACAATTAATATTGCAGGTTGCAGGCAAATTGCATGAAGCATGCCAGTGTTGCTATTTTGTATAATTAGAATTCATAAAGAAGTACCTGCAATAGTGTTGACAAACTATCGATTGTTTCGCAATCGAAAGTTTTAATCCAAAAAAACCTATGCGATCGATAGTATCGAATACAATACTATCGGCGAAGTGCAATACTATCAATAGTATCGTATCTCCTAATCAGAAGAGCATCAATACAATCGATAGTATCGATACTATTGAATGTCTAGGAAACAATAGTATCGATACTATCGATTGTTTTGGACTATCGATTGTATGCTAATTCGCTGATAGTATCGATATCTTTCTGACTGGGAGATAGTATTGTACTCTTTTGAACTATCGATAATGTCGATACTATCGAAACATCGATACTATCGATTAAAATTTCGATAGTCCTACTATCGGACAACTATCGATCGGCATCACTAACCTGCAATTTTAAGAAATATAATAGTGATTGATATTTTTCTTTGGCAATACATTACATATATTGCGAAACAATATTAAAATTTCAATATTTGTAAAGCCTTATATTTAATATTTAAGATATGTATATATTATTGATAAATAAATTTTTTCGTTCTTAAGGCAACATTTGTCTGCGAATGACATTATTGTCTATGGAGTTATCATATGATCAATGATCTATTGAGTTTTATCTTCCTCTTCCAGTTTTTGATTGTAGTGATACAACTTAATTTCTTTAAAAATAGCGAGAGGACTGCAAAAAAATGAAAGGTTGCATTTTTAACATTGATGCTGGGTATTTGGAGGGATTATGCCGAGGTTTTAAGTGTGGGATACTTAAGCAAGCTGATTACTTGAACTTGGTGCAGTGCGAAACATTGGAAGGTAAGCAAAATAGTTTCAGTACTTCGTCTGCCAAAATCATTCTTTAATACAGATATAGCGTATTACATAACATATACATTATTAATAATTAAAATATGTATATACCACACCCCATTTTAGTAGTACAGTTTCCTTAATCATAATTGAATACTTACAGATTTGAAACTCCACTTGCAAGGAACTGATTATGGGACATTCCTTGCTAACGAGCCCAGCCCTCTCGCTGTGTCAACTATTGATGATAAGCTGCGTGAGAAGCTTGTCATTGAATTCCAACATATTAGAAATCACTCAGTGGAACCTATGTCAACTTTCCTTGACTTCATTACTTACAGTTACATGATTGATAACATCATTCTGCTGATTACTGGAACTCTGCACCAGAGGCCTATTTCTGAATTGATTCCTAAATGTCATCCTCTCGGGTCTTTTGAGCAAATGGAAGCAATTCATGTTGCTGCCACCCCAGCTGAACTTTACAATGCTGTGTTAGTGGACACACCACTGGCGCCATTTTTTGTGGATTGCATCAGTGAACAAGATTTAGATGAGATGAACATTGAAATCATTCGTAATACTCTATACAAGGCTTACTTGGAAGCTTTCTATGAATTCTGCAAGCAAATTGGAGGAACAACAGCTGATGTAATGTGTGAAATTTTGGCTGTAAGTGTTTGCTATTTACTAATTTATACTCAAAATATTATGGGAACATGGGTGTGACTGTATTGCAATGGTTGTAGGTTCAATCCCCACTCAGGGGACTTATTTATTAATATTTTAATTTCATCACTGTGGCATCAAGGCAAAGGCCACTCACTATGCCATACCTTAAAAACTTGGCAAAAAGTGGGGAACTAAGTGCCTTAACACTAGTATAAATGTGAAAATGTGATTGGTTGTGGTTCTATCCTTAATGGGAGCAATGTATTATTCTATTCCCTTACTGGGTAAGGCCAAGAGAAAAGTAGGTCCAGCAAACTAACTCTCAGTGTCTTCATATGAAGCTAAACAAAATTCTATCAGTTGTTAGAACTAACTTTAGGTTGAAATTTTGATTTCTTGTTCACTGTTATAGTTTGAAGCTGATCGTCGTGCAATTATTATTACAATAAACTCTTTTGGGACTGAACTGTCCAAGGATGATCGTGCTAAACTTTACCCTCGCTGCGGAAAGTTGAATCCTGATGGATTAGCAGCATTGGCCCGTGCTGATGATTATGAACAAGTGAAGGCTGTGGCAGAGTATTACGCTGAATATTCAGCACTCTTTGAAGGAGCTGGCAGTAATGTAGGGGACAAAACTTTGGAAGATAAATTTTTTGAACATGAGGCAAGTTATTTCTCTAAAGTTAAGGTTGTTTATTTTATTATACAATTGTTTACCAATCGAAGTAGTATGATCATATATAAAATTATAAATATATTTTTCTCTGATGGGTAGAAACAAGGTGTCTGGTCTGGTGACAATTCTGTCAACCACCTTACAATATCTAAGGATGGAGATTGAAGTGCCTCAATAAGTTTCATGCATCTTATGCATGAAACCTAATAAGACTATTGCTAAATTCCTAATTTCCTATTTAATCCTGCAATCTGCCCTTTGTGCTTCACTGGTTTGAATTTTGTGGCATTTGTTGTGCATGGTATACACCCAGTGGAATATCCATATAATGGGAAGGAGTATTACAAAAGATACTTTTTTATGATAAGAGAAAAACCCAGTGAGCTCTACGCTTTGTATGTTTGAAGACACAAGTGGGCTTCATTAAGTAGCAAGTTAGCAGCAAGCAATTGCCTATTGCTGAATATAAAAAGGAATAATTTATTTTCTCTTTGCAGGTGACCTTAAATGTTAATGCATTCTTGCAACAATTCCACTTTGGGGTATTCTACTCATACCTCAAACTTAAGGAACAAGAGTGCCGAAACATTGTATGGATCAGTGAATGTGTTGCGCAGAAACACCGAGCTAAAATTGACAACTACATTCCCATATTCTAAAAAGTTTGACTCCAAAACAGAGCTATATTATTCTTCTTATGTAAATAATGTTATTCAATGTAAATTACTGTTACTACAATGTTCCATTTTATTGCTTACTTGCAAATATGTAGCCAAAATATATTTGAATCTTGACTTTGAAATTTTATAAAATTTATTATTTATCAATAAATAAATAGATATCTATAAGACATATAGTAGAAGATACAATATATGTAATTGTAAATGATATTATTTCAATTTAATTTAACTATATAACAGATTAAGCTAAACATTCCGTTTTGATTTGTTTATATTCAGGCCATTTCAGTATTGAATTGTTGCAAATGTTATTAATCAAATATTAAAATCTTTCTAAGTATATGCTACATATTGTTTTAATTTTCCATATTGCACAAAGACATTAACTTGATTTATATTCATGTTCATTTATGTAATTGTTTGAAAAAATTGCAATCAAGTATTTGCATAATGGTATTTACCTATTTTATTTGCCGTAAATATAATTTTTTAATGTATGACAATTGTTATTCATTTGTGTAAATATACCTAAAAAATGTTCTGGAATGCTGTATTTGAAGTGAAATTGTGATCAGTGTTCTTTTATTTTCTGTAGACATGAAGAATTTGCAATTATAACACAGTTAATTGTAAAATCTTAATTTATTATAGATTCTTGATTAAATAAAAATAATAAATAGTAAACAATATTTTATTTACTTGTTCCTATAATTATTGTCTGTTCTTATGGTTTATTTGCTCTGAAACAATGGGTGTTGTAGTACCTTCAAACATAATATTTGCTTTTGAACATAATATTACACTATTTTCTTTCCAATATGATTTTTTTAATATATCATCATGTACATCCACTATGATGGACTTCTTTGAATTTTCAGTTGAAAATGTTTTTCTTAAAAGTAAAGTGCCTCTTTTAAATATAGTGGGCTCATCATTGTAGTTCATATTAAATTCTTTAAATAAAATCTCATTTTTGTCTGCAGAAACTGTCCCACATAATCTTTTTTCTGCCTAAAATAAAAATTAAATTACAAAACAGAATTGGTACACATAAACTGGTAATATTAAGTTGTTTAATTAACTATAGCCTTATTTACCTGAACTGGAGATAGACCACCCTGTAGTATCAGAGTCCAAAAAGTAGTGTTGTATAGATTGTTTATATGGACATCAGCTTGTCGCCACTTTAAATAATCTATTAAATTTTCATCAGAAGGATACAAAACTATCCGCCCATCAAATGTTGGTGGATACTTTAAAACTTGTTTATCAAAAAATTTATTCCAATAAAAAACATAAGACGTAGAAAATTTGCTATTAATTGTAGTCAATAGTTTAGCTGATCGTCTTTTATAAAGCGAAGAATTTTTCTTAAATATGAAAGAGTACTCGTCGCTTTGGCCGAAAGCCATCAATAAATCATTAAACTCATGCAAAACTTTAAAAGCAGCATAATTCATCAAACTCAAAGCTCTTAAATCATTAGGCTTTTGAAAATTGTGGTCTTCTGAAAATTTATGGAAACATTTTCCATCCAATCTTACTACTATCCAAGTGTTAGGTAAAAGAGTATCATCCTGTTCAAACTTTTTTACGTATTCAAAAGAGCTTTTGGCCATTATTATATTTTTAAAATAAATAAAATGTACTTTGCTCAGTGATAAAACGTATGGGTATATTCTCTTACATAGCATTGAATAATTTATAAATTAACGTTTATATTTTAGCTCTAATTTCTTATTACTTGGTACTTGCCTATTGCCCAAATAAATAGGAATATATACTAGCCACAGAAGACATTTACTCTACTACTAGCATAGCAAGTTAGGAACATAACATATGCATGTGCTATTGCCGATGCCAAGTAAACAGATTAGAACTTCGAATTGTCATGTGTCAGGCCTGTCATTTGTCAAATAACAGATAGTGTTGGATACGAGTTGTGGCCACCCTAAAGTTAGCTGTAAGCCTTGCTAATACTATTTAATTTTTAAGGTCACTTTTTTATTTAATTTTTTAGTTTGAATTTAATGTTATTATTTGTTGTGGTAAGAAACACTATTTTAATAATAAGTATTTTAACCATCTATAATATATATATATATATTTAAAATAAAAAAAAATATGCCGGCTCGTACAACTATTTATAATTTCAAAAGAAACAAAAACAACTGGCAATGACGTTGTTGGAATTTTATCAATAACTCATTGAAAGAATATAATAAAATGTGTAACTTTGGAAATTCTGACCTGATTTTGATGAAACAAAAAATTCTATTATTTGCACCTTTGTGACTTCTTACAGTTTATAATTCGAACAAACGAATTTCAGTTTTACTTACAAATACAATTCAACATCATGCAAATTAAACTATTTTTTAGGGTGTTTTTAATGATAAAATAAAAAAATAACTTTTTTCATAGTGACTTTATTTCATAAAAAACACTTTCTAATGTTAGTGCCTATTCCCTTTATACTAGGAGTTTTTTTACTTCACTAGGTGTCCTTCTCACTATGGACTGTGGTTCCATATAACCATTATTTGGCTCATGAATAGCTTGGTATAATTGCTCGTAAATAGCCATTATAACATCAAATGCTCTTTTCTTTACACATGATTTATGTGTTTGACTTATAAGTAAATTTAATTGAGATAAAATGTACACATCAGGAGTGACCAAAAACAAATCAAACTTACTCAAAAAGGTTTTCAATGAATTTGTGTCCATTCCAGGTATTGCTGACAGAGGTCCATCAATCTTTTCCTGTAAAATAGTGTAAATAGGACCCATATTCAAGTTTGCAACCAAGAAACTTGCCTGCTCAGAAGTTAATGTATCAATTTGAGCCTCTGATTGTGCCTGCAGCCTCTCATTATAATCATCTAAAATAGTATACAAAGAAAGTGTACACTGTATGTGATAAATACAATTCAACATGTAAACTGACATGTCTGTAGAACTTAAATGGCAGGCTGTTTCATTGATTGCATGCAAAAGTGGATCCAATATATGCATTATTATAATTTTTTTATCAATATTGTTAGTGTTATTTGAAGTATTCATCAAATCTCTTAAAAAGCTAACTAAATCAGTAACAACAAATGATGGATTTAAATCTGAAGGAGGTGCTTTGACACCATGACTTAGCTCTTTCTGCACTTTACTGTCCAGTGTCATAAGGAACACAAGCTCACTCTTCTTACTAAGTTCTTCAAAAGTATCAATCATGAGGCCTTTTATAATAATAATCTGAATAATTTCTTTATAGTAAATAAAAAGATTTGTGATAGACCACAAAGTTAATGGATCTTTGTCAGGTTTTAATATTAGTTCAGCTCTAATTTTTAATAATGGACATAAGGCCTCCATAACACTTGTAAGTGCTTCTGTAATTGTAAGCTCTTTATCAGGCAAGTTGCAGTACTTAAGGAGAGAAAAAAGATTTTCTTTTTCAACTGGAATTATTTGATAGACCCAAGCTAATATGTCACCAATATATCGTTTGGCATCATTCGCATAAAATTCTATAGGTTTAGAACCATTATTGTCTCCTTTAGTTAAAACATCTATAAATTTTTGTACAACCATTGCTTTTCTAGCATTGCAGTATTCATCAAGTATATTAGAAAATAATACTTGTCTATTTTCAAATTTTGCAATAGCCTTAGGTACTAAAGCATTATGAGGTGAGTCTACAATTAAACATGCTCTAATAGTCCAATGATATAATTTTTCAATTGCAGCTTCTTGCTGTAACCCAATTGTCTCCATAATATCAAATGCTGGAGTTTGATACCAACATTTTACAAGAGTCCTACAGTTATCATTTAATTTTTCAACATTAGCTAAAGACTGGAAGAAGTCTTGTGTAAGTGGAGATACATCAAACAAATTTTTACTTTGTTCTGATGATATATAAAAATTACTTACAAAAGCATTTACCCACAATAATTTCTTTTTGGCTTTTTGCTTGTCTTCTTTCAATTTTGTAGTTTGTGCTATAATGTGATGGGTTTTTGTCTTTGATTCGTGTAATCTTTTAGACATGTCATTTACTGCTACATCCAAGGAGTTCAAAGACTCAATTACAATTTGCAATTTGTCTTTTACTTGACCAAACTCAAGTAAAATATTTTTGTTCACCGAAAGATCTCTTTTTTCAATTTCATTTACTAATATTCTTCTTGTATACGAAGAGTTAGCAGAACACAATCCTGAAATCGTATACAGGGCTTCACTGTTATCAGTAATTATGTGGCTATCAAATATTTTATTAATTCGCTGTCTTATTGGGTTATTATACGTATTATCCATAGTAATTCGTTAATATTATTTTTTACTACATAAATAAATTATTTCCAATTCTTTCTTTATGACATTTTAAATTTCCTGATAAGTATTATTAATAAATAAAATCTTGTTTTTACAGACGAGTTCAGACCACAGAACACATTTTGCTCAGATTGGTTCAGACGACGTACTATTACTATGTCAATGTCAAATGCCAATGCCACAGAACACATTTACTTGGCCAATGCCAGCCAGCCAGCTGTCACTTGGATTTTGTATAGACGAAGGAGTAAACATTTTTAATAGAACATTTATTTGATGTTTATATGTTCCAAAAAATAAAAAGAAATAATTTTAAATTTAATACTAAAATATTTTGAAGAAGAGCAAACTGATCTTCTTATAAAATCACGTCTGAATGATGATCGATAAGTTCTTTTGCCTATTCCATGAGAAACAAAAAGGAAACTATGTCTGTTGTCTATGGTACATACCAAGGAACTAGGAAGACTGGAAGAGTAACACAACCAGTAAATGAGTAAATGTGTTCTGTGAACACAACCAATGTAGTAAATGTGTTCTGTGCACTTACTCAAAACAGAATTGATTTGATACCAATCGCTTATGTCATATTTCGCAGTTATAACCTGACAAAATAGATTTATGTTAGAAGTTGTAAAAAATATTTAAAAATGGGGTCTAGGCAAATTACAGAGAAATCTTTAGCCATGTTACGGTCTTTACCGAGAGTCTCACTTGGAAACATTCGCAACAATCCTGGTTCAAAAAAAAATGTGAGTATAATTTGACTTAATAAATGAAATAAATTAGTGCTTTGTTTATTGGTAAGTACTCGCAATAATTACATTATTTTAAGTTCAATTGAAAAATTATAAGATTACTTTGTTTTCGATTTTAATTCTATGTAATAATAACAAGTTTTACAAGCGCAAGCATTGTTGTTTACTTTAGAATAAATTTATTCAAGCAATTTGAATATACAGACCAAGCGCGGGCGCGGACAGCATGGTGGAGACAAGCATGGTGCGGGGAATAAAGGTTCAGGCCAACGACAAAATTACATGCGATTAGGTTATGAAACTGGCAATAATCCCTTCTACTTGAGAATGCCTCATGAACCTTACTACAAAGGTCATCAGTAAGTAAACTACATTTACTATTCAGTTCGCATATTCAAGATATATAGTAAAATGTTGAAAGTATGTCACAGTTTTCTTAAAATTTTCAGCCATCGCAGGCAATATCCACCATTGTCTTTGCTTGAATTACAACAACTAATAGATACAAACCGTTTAGATATAACTAAACCAATTGACATTGCCAGTATAGTGAAATCAGGACTTTATAATTTTTTCCCTGATCAAAAGCACTTTGGCATAAATTTATCTGATGAAGGACTGGATATATTTTCTGCAAAAATAAATATTGAGGTTCAATGGGCTAGTGAACCCGTTATTGCTGCCATAGAGAAAAATGGTGGAATCATAACAACTGCATATTATGACCCACACAGTCTGCTTCTTTTGAAAAATCCAAAGAAATTCTTTGAATCTGGGCAAGCAATACCACGAAGAATGATACCTCCACCAGATGCAATTGAATATTACACTAGCGCTGAAATGAGAGGCTATTTGGCTGATCCAGAGAAAATTTCACAAGAAAGGTTAAAATTAGCACAAAAGTATGGATATACATTGCCTACAATTGAAAATGATTTGGATTATAATTTGTTGTGTGAAAGGAAAGATCCCAGGCAAATTTTCCATGGATTAGAACCAGGATGGGTTGTTAACTTAAAAGACAAGTGTATATTAAAACCTAGGGATAAAGAATTATTACAGTTCTATGCATCATAATATTATTATTTATTATTGTACATTGAAGGTTATTGTTTATTAAATAAAATGCAGTTATAATATTTGTGTTTTATTTTATTGTTTGTCAAAGTACCAAAATGAATTTGTTTTTAATAGTGTATTTTTTTTATATTGATGTTATTGGCATGGTTGCAAACCCAGATATTTTTTTTTTTAAAAGAATTCATTTTTTAACTATATATATATGTGTGTAATCAATATCTGTAATGGTCAGGCTTGTAAGGTCCTTCAACTGGAACTCCAATGTAAGTGGCTTGTTTAGGAGTTAACTTTGTCAGTTTTACACCCAAGTGATCTAAATGTAGCGCTGCTACTTCTTCATCTAGTTTTTTAGGCAAAGTATGTACTCCGATTGGGTATGCATTATGTTTTGTCCATAATTCAATTTGGGCTAAAACTTGATTTGTGAAAGAGTTTGACATAACAAATGAAGAGTGCCCTGTGGCACATCCTAAATTTACAAGTCTTCCTGAAGCAAGGACAATGATGTGGTTCCCATTTTCAAGTTCATATCTATCAACATGTTGTTTGATATTAACTTTCTTGGCATTCTTGTCTAACCAAGCTACATCTACTTCACAATCAAAGTGGCCAATGTTGCAAACGATTGCATCATCCTTCATCTTAACAAAATGTTCTTTACATATGATATCAATATTGCCAGTGGTAGTAACAAATATTTGACCAATTTCTGCAGCCTCATCCATAGTTGTGACTTGGAATCCTTCCATGGCTGCTTGAAGTGCATTGATGGGATCTATTTCAGTTACAATAACTCTGCCTCCGAAGCCTTTAAAAGCTTGAGCACATCCTTTACCAACATCTCCATAGCCACCTACTACACAGACTTTTCCAGCAATCATTATATCAGTCGCCCTCTTAATACCATCAAGAAGTGATTCCCTACATCCATATAAATTGTCAAACTTACTTTTTGTAACAGAATCATTTACATTGATAGCTGGCACTTTTAATAGACCTTCTCGGAACATTTTGTATAAATTGTGGACACCTGTAGTTGTTTCTTCAGAGATACCTCGAACACCTTCTAGAAGTTCTGCATGCTTGGTGTGAATTAAATTGGTTAAGTCACCTCCATCATCTAATATCATGTTTAATGGCTGAAAATAATCACAATCTGCATTAATACCAACCAATAAAAATAATAATATATAGTTATTTGGATGTATATTATCATACTCATCATATTTCTTTACTATATAACTGTTTTGCTAAAATAAACTGTGGCATTGGTATTATTTATAATGCAGTATCTTAACAACAAATCTACTATGCCTATCCTATATACAAGGTGGAATTGTCAGCACCACTTTAAATGAAACCATAGTTTTAAGTACTCTATAAAAGCCTAATATAATTCGGAAAAAAAATAATTCCCAAAAATGAAAAAGTTTTTTTTTTCAAACAAAATAAATAATAAAATTATAATAGATTTAAAATAAAACGCCACTTACTACACACAACTACACTTACATGTCAAAGCGGCAACGTCGCATAGGTATGTGTGCGTGACACGAAATACAGGTATGGATAAAAATCATGAAATGAAAAAAAAATCCTACATCCAAACTGTTGAGGTTTGATTATTTTTTTAAATTCTGGGTTTGAAATATTTTACCCTATGTGCAGTTTCAGTAAATGGAACGCGGCCTCTTCCACCCTGTATAGTAGCATGTAAAAAAAATCAAAATAATAAAATTAAAAAATAAAATGACATTTACACAACAGTTATTTAATTTAATTTATGTGAGCAGACAGAAGGTATATAGTGTTAAGACACTCGGTTCCATACTTTCCGCCAAATTCTGTTGGCAATGCGTGCTGAGTGGTCGAACTCAATGCGCTTTACCTCGACACCCGAGCGAAGTAAAGAAAATATAAATTTTAAATAAATATTTCATTTCTCCAAGGGGGGATCGAATCCACAAACAGTCGTGTCACACTTCGTGCACCCATGTCACGACCTGCCTCAGAAAAAGTATGGCCTTAAAATGACACAATTTTTCCTAATTAGATATATATAAATACTAAGAATTGATATATATATATATATATATATAGATATATATATAATATAAGAAATATATATATATATATATATATATATATATTATGGTTTGCACCTTTCCATCAGGGAAGATAAGTGTTTGTTCTATACACCACACATATTCCTCTTCAGTTTCCCCTTTCCAGGCATAGATTGGAATTCCAACTGCCACTAACGCAGCTGCTGCTTCATCTTGTGTACTGTAAATATTACTACTTGACCATTGGACCTAAACAATATTATTGTATACATTAATACATTTTTTATATTTATAGCTTTTTAACTCCAAATTCATAGGCATCAAATTATTTATTTTTAAACTTGAAGCTCATCCTCCATTAAGCATGTCAAAGTGTAAACAATTTTAAAATTTTTATTTGAAGTTTTAAAATATAAATGTTTAGTTCAAAAACTGACATAACATTTTCAAATTATTATTTCTGAACAATGTTTCATTCTTAAATTATAAGTTCCATTTGAAATGTATGATAACAACAAAGATAAACATGTTCTTAATAATCATTATAACACAATACATATATATAATAATGGAGGCTATATTTATTGCACAACTTCTGAATGTAAACATGACAATGCATTTCCCATTAGGGGTAGTAAATTATTTACATTTCCTCATTCTAATAAAAAGATAAAGTGTGGCATTGCATTTTGCCACTGAACATGCAATGTCTCATAAATTGGGTCATAAAAGAAAACATTTAAAATATGTAATAATAAAGATAAACATATTGCTATATGTCAATAATAGTAATTTTAGGTATGTAAATTTATTCTTCAACAAATATTAATATATTTTTATTGCATCACATGACCCACAGATCAGAGGTGTATTGATATGTCAAAGAGAGATAACAAGTGTAAAATTTGATTCATAGAACATAGTTGTCATATCTTATCAGTATTAGCTATCATATATTTTTCTGAAAGAATTTGATATTAGAATAGGTTTAATTGTTAATAGTTTACATAATGTATTTTTATATATAGTTTTTTAAGTAAAAAATAATAAACCTGTCATTAGGAACAATTATGTATGAATAAATTTTCTATAAACAATAAAAAGGACAATTATACATGAATATGATTATTACACAACATTCCATTTACTAAATAGGAAATATATTAAGTATAATGTAGTAAATTATATATTATAAATTAGATCTTTCTGGCATAGCTCTTGACTGTAAATACAATAAATGTGGGTTTGCACTCAGGGCCATAAATTATTATCATATCTTTACTCTGGTATATAGAAAGGGTGGTGATGAGTTCCACCATACATCCTGCAATTACAAATTGGACACAAAGAAGAAAATGCTTAACACTCCCATTCCCTCTGCTTACCCTTCTATGTATATTGTATACAGTGTGAAGTTAAAACAAAAGAATGTGATTATTGCACAATATTAAATTTACTTACTTCAGCTCCAAGCTCAATAAGAGTCTCAATAAGTACAGCAGTTTGTACCGTCATGTGAAGGCTACCAGCTATTCTCGCACCTTTCAGAATCTTTGCAGAAGCATACTTTCTACGGCAAGCCATTAATCCTGGCATTTCTTTCTCAGCTAGCATGATCTCTTTACGTCCAAGCTCAGCTAACTTTTCATCGGCTACAAAAGTTATTTATTATTAACAATATTTATTTATATAAACTAAGCAAGATACGCTTAAGACATGATTATTGATTTTAGTACTAATCGCTGTAATTGATAAGAGAATATTTTATTTAAAGTACATTGAGGAGTTACAGATTAAGATTTAATCTCATTAAAAATATATTTGGTACACAAATACAATCTATGACAAATAATGTTAAAAGCTTTTTATTTTTAATTTAAATCTGACTACATTTTATTTTATTTAACAGTGAAATTAAGAAAGAAATAATATTTGGCCAAATTCCATATAAACACATGTAACACTGTAAGAAATATAACCTTTAACATTTGATATTTCTGAATTATCTTAATATTATATATACAAAGAATATAAAGTAGGGTATTAACATAGCATTAGTTAAATTTATTTTGTTAAAGAATATATTAATAGAAATAAAAATACTTACCAATTTTGTATGGCGGCTTCATTTTTGATGCGATTGCGATGCGGGTTAAATGCGATAAGGTTGAAATAAACTTGATCTAACTTAATAGGGAAGTATTATTAAAATTGTAAATTAGAATTATTTCTTTTAAATGTGTTGAAAATGCTTTCACCGGCTAAGAACGTGGTTGACTGAATGACAGACAAAGCAAAAAGAAATATGTCAAACTGATGTTAGCACTTTAGCATTAGCAGTCGTGCGTCACATCAATGTGTTCTGTGGTCACATCTGCACAGATCACAGCATCTTTATCATTCACTTATAAAAACACGATAAACTACTTTATTATTACTCTGTATTGACTACGGATATTTTCAAAAACGCAAGAAGCTGCAATAGTAATATAATTGTAAAAAATTATTTTGCATATACTTACCTTTATAAATAGCCTAATTCCATTCTCCATTTAGGATTAACATTTATTTATTATTATCTTATAATTCTTCTTTGCTCAAAGTAGTTTCGAATAAACAACTTACAAAGATAAATCTGATTGCAATCCACTCCATTAATCTAATGATAATAGTCTACCTCGTCACTAATCGAGTAATCGGGCTTTTCAACAGACAGTGATTGTAGCATTCGTCTGCCAAAACGTTATAGAGAAACGTAATAAAATAATTAAAAATGTATCGTGTCTTTTAATTTGAACAACTTTGTCAGTTTAATTTCATACTGATTTTTATATCAATCAATCAAATCAATTAGTTTTTTTGTTCAGCAGCTAATGGACCTAAAAAGCTGAAACAGGTCATGAAGGTCCCCCTTGGGGGCAGTAACGGGTGAAATCATAATACAGGATTTCCTGTAATTCTTAGGGGAATAGGTAAAAATCGGATAAGATATTGTGCAGGCGAAACTACGATCTAGTCCACGCAAACGGACTTGTGGGCTAGTATTTCTATTAGGTAAATTATTACGCTTCTCCATCATGTAAAAATACTTGGTATCATATTTTTAATAACAAAATAATTGCCTTGACCTCAGGGCAACAATAATCACTGCAAATTATAAGTATTATTTGTTGGATCGTCAAATATGCATTAAATATAAAAGCAAGCTTACTGTAACGTTTCATATGTAATACAGCTAATATTAGTATTTCTTTGTTAAATTGTTCAAAAAACATCTTTTCGGAGGAGTAAATATAATTGAATAATTAGTCTAATTGTTGAAAGCCAATGAACGATATGACTTATCGCATAATGTGTGATATAATTACAGAATAAGGTGTGTTATCAATAAAAGTCGTAAGTTTTATTTCAATTTGCTTTTAATATCGTAGAACGGTTTACAGATAGTATTCATGGGCAAAACAAAAGAAACAAAAAGATGTAACAAAATAATTTTCTTTTAAATAATATTTGTTTCGCGCAGGAAAAGTGGGTGGTATTCATCGACTCAATGCCTACGATTCTAATGCAGAACCTTTCATGGCATGGCACTAGTCCTCACACATTCTCCTATCATCCTTAATATAAGTACACAATATAACAGACTAACGAAGAACAATCGATTGGTACGTACGTACGTATACGACACAACCTACACGAGCTCAATACAAAACACTCATCCGCTAAAAATCTTGCATAATTCGCGCAAACATCATCCCTGTCAGTGATGCCCACAGACTAGCAAACACTCAAAATACGAATTAAATTAAACAATTTGTTTTACACGCTGCTCTCGTCAAGCTCTTACAGTCCGATTGTGTTGCAACTACTATTACTGGAAATGCTTAGCTCAGTATCCGTTGCAAGTGGAATCGCGCGCATGTTTCACATTGACGCGATCTTATTGCGATAAGAAATTACTAATTCGATTAAAACTTCGAATGCTTCAAGGCACTGACGTGTGAAATTTAAACAACTGAAATATATAAAAAACGATTATAATAAAATATTTCTTGAATTAAAAAAAACAAATAATAAAATGTTAAAAGATAAAGAATTTCCCTGATTATAGATAAATAACATTACTTATTAATTTGAGATTCGGACATAATTCTTTATAAGATAACGTTGAGACGGTGGAAGCACAATTAATTATTTTTTTTACAACTTTATGTCAGTGCTTTAGTTTGGCCAATACTTCGCCAATAAAAAACGATGTAAATGAAAACAAAGAGCTGTTAATTACATATGTACAAACAAGAGACTGAGACCAAAGGCAAATTGTTTTTTATTCATCACAAAATTAATAAGAGTATAAAGGTACGTTTGATCCAACACTGAGTATTTTATACAGAAGGTAGGTACTAATAGAGTCAAAAATGGATATGTAATTATTAAAAAAATATCAAAATATTTGGTATATAATTATTTCAGCAACCGTGTTGTTATTATGATGAATAAAAGCACCAGGCACCAATATGGCGTCCCTCGGTCCCGCTCGCAACTTCAATGGACTCTTATACATTAATACCAATCCTTCGCGAGGGTTGATACATGTCCTAAGTTACACAAAACACTCGACCGCGCACACATACGTCACAACTCATACATCACCATTCACGATGCCTTTCGAATATCTTACAAAACAATAATAATTTATAAAAAATTCACAATCCCTTGCATATGTGCATGCCTATAATAACATACGTCGACTTTCATGCAACTCTTTCGCATCTCATAAGTAAAGATACCACAGCCACTGTCTGTATCTATAATACCGAATAGGAAAATGCTTCGACTTTTTATTTAGAATATGGAAAGATGGTGAGGCATTACACGAGTAGCGCTAGGTGCATGGCCCCCCGCCGGTACAAATAATGCAAATATATAGTTATTCGATTAAATATCTAAAGCCACATATCACCGCCCAAGTTCTAACAACGAGTGACTCCAAACGGTCACAATCGACTACTGTATTGAGCGAAATAACAAATACAATCTATTTCCAATTTAATGAGGACACAAGAGGAGCTCCGCGCTTAGCGCTCGGCGATCAGTTCAGTTCTTCTATAATGCTACCAAATATAGATTATAAAAATAATCGTTAAATTCGAAATAGATAAGTGCTCCTTCCTCTATTTATTAACTACAATGTTGTTAGATCTTAAGCTTCGATGCGGTCAAGGAACATACATATACGATTACAAGATAACACTATGTCTAGTGAAAACGGGCCCTATACCAGAGAGCAAGTTTATTGAAGTTTTTTAAGTTAAAATAAAAAGCGTCTTCTAAGGCCCAAAAAATAAATGCACCTAACGACTTACAAATAACGACATGATATGACCTCCCAATAGTATGTTTGAGTTTACCAGCAGTAAGTTGTCTGAAACTTCGTTACATCACTGTTGTTCCACGATGTTTCAAATCTGAGGAAAAAACATATTATATTTATTTAAGAAAACATATACCTTACAGTAAAAAGGAAAATGTCAATATTTCAGTGAAACATTAGATTTCGAAAATAGTTCGTTATTTAAATATCCACTTTCTATTAAAATCAGATACCTATGACAATAAAAGATCCTTGTTGATGTAACTTTGTCCACATAGATTTTAAGTAAATTATTGCAATTATTAAATAAATTGATTATGTTCTGACAGTAATAGATAAAAATAAACAAAAAGAATAACTTAAAGTACTCTTCGTGTGTGAGCGTGTGTACGTGTGGGTGTGTGTGTGTCTCACCAGCTAGCGAGGGGCTGCTGCTTGAGCTTGCGTATCTCCTTGGTAGCCCAATTGGCGAGCGTCTTGGTGCGCGGCGTGCGCGACAGACGCGCAGCCTGCAGCAGATCCAGCAGCGGGCGCGTCTCCAGCAGCGGTAGCACGCGCAGCCCAAACACCGTGCACAGGTCGCCCGCCAGCCCCGCCACCACCGACATGTGCCCGTCCGTGCGCTCCGGTTCAGCGGCGACCAGCGTCATGAAGCCCACTATCGCGCCCACATGCGGCTCCACCAGCGCCACGTCCGACTGCACCTGACCGAATACGTACGTGGCATCATTTAACTCTTTGGGGGTTCGATCCGCTCGGAGGAATAGCTTATGTTTATTTTCCTCGCTCTTATAACAATATAATGCATAACATCGAGTTCTGTTACACAACGCACAATGTCTCAAAAATTGGACGGAAAGTAAGAAATGTATTAACACTAGTTTAACTCTGCCCACCTCGCTTTATGTAGGATACAGAATAAAGCTATGAAAAGAAAAAATAAATAAATTTAATGCAATGTATAACTCTGAATAGCTTGAACCATATGAAATGTAATTTGTAAGCATTAACTTTAATCAAAATTACAATGTTAAAAAATGTATAAAAGAAAGCATTACCTCGCCACCAGCACCTTTGAGACCCTGAATTATTCCTGTGTAAGCTTCTAACACACTTTCACGTAATTCACCTAAGTATTCCACCATATCGTAATCATTTCGATCTACCTGAGCGTTGCTAGCCTGTTACAAATAGATAATATTATACCATTTCATTTAAATAAAATGTTGACTTCATAAAAAAAAACAAATCTATGTTAGAAATTTACCTGCTGCAACATTGCCATAACTACATCGAAATACTTTTTAAAATCTGGTCCGATACTTAGTGCAATATCGCCAAATACAGATAAAATTTGTGGTTTAACCGCACGATGAATGGAAGGATCGCCTAGATTCTCTAATAGAAGTAGTATTATTTCATCACAATATGGCAGCACCTAAAAATTGAAACAATGTCCAAAATTACTTTTACACAATTAAATTAGAAAAAAAGGACAACAATATTACTTACTTTACTCTTCAGAGCACGGCAGATATCACCTGTAACTCCGACTGCTGCTATACAAACTTGGTACTCCTGGTGATTTTTAAGGCCTACATAGAGATATTGCTTGAACGCGTCCATATATTTGAGGAAGCCATCTCCGAGAACTTCGACGAGTGTAGACACCGCCATCAGAGCATCCTCCTGAACTCCACCAGCTTTACCCGCATTACCAGCGAACATTGTCAGAAGTGCCGTCATAATTGCATCAGAAATTTGGGGAGCGTCTTGGGGCGTCACCTTTCTTAGGACAGATTGTAGAGTGGCACAGAGCAGACTCTGCAGGTCATTGAACTGAGACCTATCTGCCTGGCTTGATATAATACTCTCCATTTGTAACACTTGTTGTAGCCTTTCTAAGATAACCATTGTAGTTTTCTGCACTGTAACATAGCAATCTGTAGGTGAATTTTTTACCATTTCCATGAGTGCCTCATAGGCGGCCGATCTTAAGTTATGTTGAGCAGCATCTTGACGGTCTGTCGTCTCTAATAAACATTGAACAATGTAATCAAAATATGTTGACATGCAATAAGTTTTTGGCTGCTCTGAATCTCCACAGTCGGCGGTTTCATACGCGGCTTCAGCAAGGCCAGTGAAGGCCCAGCATACATTTGCAGCGACACGCGGCTCAGCTTTGAGTCCATTCATTAAAGACTCTAACAGAGGTTGGAGATATGTCTCATTAATAGCGGCCTCTGGTACAATTTCACATATTCTACCAAATGTCCAGGCAGCAGTGTCTCTTACAGCTACGCTTGAATCATACATAGCTTGGATAAGAGTGGGCATTGCTTCTTCAACTAACGGTACTAATGTAGTTGTTTCTAAACCACCCAAAATAGAACCGAAAGCCATGAGAGCAGCTTCTCTAAACCTCCAGTTTTCACTTTTAATATTGGCACGAATAAATGGTAAAACATGAGGAACAATCTCATCTTCACAGCAATTTGATAAAAGCATCAAACATACTGAAGCAGCTTTTGAAGGGTTCCATTCAAGTTCATCATCTGAATCGTCTTGTTTAGTTAGTTTCTGCATTAGTACTGGAGCTATGTATTGTAGTGCTCCTCTGGCATAGAATCTTGATGTCCTAGCTGGTGGCCGGCCTATGAGATAAATTTAAAATATTGTAAAAAAATATCTTTCAATCTTGGTTGCAGGACATTTAATGGAATCATTAAAAAAAGATTACCTGCTTCAGTTGCCTCCGCCATCTCAATAGCCAAATCTATTTCTTCATCACTTACATTTGACCAGAATTCAATTCCTTGAAGTGAAATTTCATCTACATCAGATTTCATTGCTTCTAAAGTAATAGGAAACAGAGCTTGTCCCATATATGGTTCCATATATTGGTAATATAATGATAATATTTTAACCTATAATTTTTACAAAAGTATAAAATTTATTAATAAATTAAGGTATGAAGGCCGCTGTGGTGAAAGGGTTAACGTGATAGTCGTGGGTTCTCGCGCTAAAGAGGCAAAGCGCGGCATTGAGTTCCGCCACTCAACACACAATGTCTCGAAAATGTGGAATGTGGATGTGTGGAAAGTGGAGAACACAAGTGTTTTAATTGGAATGCAAAAGACGTATGTCTTAATACTAGGTGGTGAGGTTCCCTCTGCCTACCCTGATATGTGTAGATACAATGTGAACCAAAAAGGAATCAATAATGTACCAGAACTTAGATATTTCATTTGCAGTAATTTAACCTTTATATATATTAAATAAGTATTATATATTTCATTCATTTTATATTTATTGAATTTGGCTGTTACTTTTATTGCACATGTAGTATTGGTTTATAAAATGGGTACATTACAACTTGTTCTTTCAAGTCATGTTTATAGAAATTAATAACTTTCATTCAGTTATGAAGTTGGACAACTAATATTTTTCTTTTATGATGTTATAATGTGAAATTTAATCTATGTTAGAATAACATAGATTAATGATCTCAGTATTTTTCAGTAATATATTTTATAGAAATGTTATAAAACATTTATCTATACATATAATAAAACTGTAACTCATCATACTATATGTACATGGAAAATATAAGAAAAGAATCATAATTGGGGGGTATTCATAAATGTTATAGAACCCAAACAAGGTTTTTTACTGTTGTTTATTTATTCATCTATTTATTTACACTAATCCTGGTTTTATCTATTTATCTGTTTACTAATCCTAGTTTCTGGAGTTGGCACGGCACTATTTTATTTTGACTTCCATTACATTTAGTGTATATGTTATTTCAATGGGCTCATAAATAAAAGAAATATATACAAAATTTCATGTGACAATATTGCTACAAAATAAATGTTTTATTGATTAGCTGAAACTTAGCTATCAATGTATGGATATTGTCCCTAAAATTATAATGTTATAACATGGAAGTAATTAGTAGCAGGTCCCTCATTTTATTACAAAAAGTGTCACATGATGTACACATAACAAGCATAAAGCAGGGTGGGTCAGGTAGGTAGAGAGTGCCTATGGAATGGTAGATCCATTTCAGAACATTTTGTCTAATCAACAGCTTGAGAAAATGAAAGTATTTCATTTCTTGAAATGGGAATTGTACTCAAGACCATCAAAATTACGGTCATTACAAATACAAATTTAAAAAACAAATTATTACTTACTAAGCATTGAAGAGCTGCTACACTTATTCTCATGTCACTAGATTGTGTTGCTTCACATACTACCTCCATTATAAAGTTTCTCTCATTTTCCTTATCAAAGTTAGCTTTTGTAAACTCAAGTGAGTTGAGTAGAGCTTGTGTCGCTGCAAGCCTTACATAGATACTTGGCTCCGTTGATCTCATGCCATGGATGATAGCAGTCAATATACGATTACTTTGTTCAGTTAGTACTTCAGCATCTATCTCTTGACAAATATAACCTAGGAAAGAATAAAATAATAAAATATTTTTTGCATATTACTTTATTATATTGCACATAATATATGCAAATAAGAGCAATTTAATATTTCTTTTTGAAAATAGTAATGAAATTAAATACATTGATATACATTTATTTGTATGGATGTTTTTAAAATAATATAATTACCAATAGCCTCTAAGCTTGCTTCCCTCTTTAATTCAGTTGAATGAGAATTGACAACATTTTCAACAAGAATAGGTATTAAATCATTCCATTGTCCTTCTGCAAGTTCCGCCACAGCTACATAAGCTACACACTGGGCTGCTGAACTGGGTCTACCACTTTCTGTTCCTATTGTTGTTAAAATCTAAAGAACAGCATTATATTAGTAGGATAGAATCTGTTATCAAAAATATTAATTATATATTATAATATTATTAGAAATTATAAGACAAATAATAGCATTATGAACTTATATTTATAATATAAGAATAATAATTAATAGTGAACATTAAAAAAGTATAATTACATTTTTTTTTATATAGAGTCTTATATCTTCAGGTAATGCAAGCCATCTCTGTTGATATTGTAGTTTTAATGTGGGATCTTTGGAAGTGAGGTGATTTTTTAATTGAAGCCCGGCTGCCATTCGCGCCACTTGACTGTTGCCCCCTTGCACCAGTACATCTGAGAGCATCTTGATAAAAGTTGTAAAATTTGTGGCAGCTGCATGATCAAGATATTTTTCTGCTGCTTCCAATTCATTTTGATCTACGAAAAAATAACATAATATTAATAATGAAATTAAGGAACACATGTTTAGGTTATTTTTTTATTTCCAAAAGTTCAAATTATGGTGATTTTCTGTAAATAAAATAATATTGTCAACAAGTATTTAAAAAGAATTAAAAGTAATGACGGAAAAATTATAAATCATACTAGAAACTTCTTTACATGAATGATTCTTAACATGTTACGTTAATATCTTTAAGTTAATTTTTTAAAAGGCAAGAAAACATTAATGTTAGTTATTGATAAGCTTTAAATGACTCGTAAAGGCTTCCTCGTGTTGCAATCTTTGTTCAATTTCCTATAAGTGATAATCATATGTGCTACGTACTGTAAAAGTCAGTTGACAATAAAGAAGCGCCATGCTCATAGAATTAAAAAAAGCGTTTACTTACCTGGAGATATAGTTTTTTCTAATATTTGTATGAGCGTTAACGTCGTCCCGGTCAACATTTTGTTACACTGTATTCTAGCTCAACTTAATATCTTGATTTCTAATAACTGAACAAAAATTACTAACCGGCACACGACGACCGACACTCACTAATTTCACAAAATGACCATAGATATTTATAACTTTCTTGAAAACTTAGAGCATAAGTTTAAGATTTAAATAAAATATTGAAGTTAGGTTTAATACTGGCAAGCTTTAAATGTTTTATTTGTAACAATTATTATTTATTAAATCTGGCACCGTGCTGTATATTTTATTAATATTGATCCCACTCTTCTTTAGTATATAGCTTAAATTGGATTATATTAGAATAATAAGACAATATCATAAAATATGGTTAAGACTATATAGTTTATTTATGTATAAGTTTTAAAATATTCTTTGTAGAATTTAGGCCAATAAATATGATTTTCCATTGTGCCGATTGATCGGTGAGCAAAATTTCCTTCATCATAACATGCTTTGTAGATTTAAAAAACGCTATGCCTGGCCATACATAAACAATAATACTGTCAGTAAAGCTAGTATACGTTCCTTGCAATAACATACGTATTGTCAATAATATTGTGAGAGTGCGGCGAGCCTTGGACTCTACAGTTTTTTAACAAAATATTATTTAAATAACAAAACTTATTAGCTTAACGTATTCTTCAAAATAGTTAATTCAGCAAGTGTATTTAACTGTGTATTTATTTTGTTATTGTTTATTTCCGCGAGCTGCAAGTGCGGCGTCAGGGGAATGTATCTTTATTCATTGTTAACTCGGGTACTGGCATTATTTTAAGCAATATAGTGGCGCAAAATGAGAGAAAAAAAATTAAACACACCCAAATTTAGTACTAAAGAACAAAATCAGAAGTTCCTTTTTGGAAGTTTTTGTGGGACGCATTATAATCTGATATCATCATCATCATCTGATTTTTTGTTAAAACCTAGTATTTTTGTATTTTAAGTAGTTACAAGCCAAATTTTGTCCGTTGTATCACAGAGTATTTACTTATATGTTACACAAAACTTTTGGACCTACAAACATATGAAACTTTTCCAGACATGTGATTGGCAAAACAAAAGAGAAGAGTTTTTGAAGGTCTACATACGTTTACGTTTTTTTTACGTTATCTCGCTATATGCGGTATCCTTTTACTATTCGGTCTAAATTTTTTTTTTTAAAGAAAAGACAATGGAAGCAAGCAGTTGGGCAAGCAAGCAAACACCATATAAATAAATATTTGAAAATAATTAATTATCAATTTACTAATTGTAAATTTACTTTCTTTTAAAAAAATGTACGTAAAAATGTGTAGTTTCACTTTCATGGTCGATTTTTGCTCTTTTGTCAAATTAAGATCTTTGCCTGTCTTGTAGAAATATATATTTTTTGTCTATGCTAATATTTTAGTATGGTTTTGTATCTGTGATCTTGTTTGATGTTTCTTTTTCATGTTGACGGCGGTTCTTACGGAACGTTGAGCCGATAGAATTTATCAAAATGGTACTTAAATCTAAGAATTATTAAGAAATCTTTTAAATTTATTTTGAGATTAATAAAGTTCCTTGTTGTAATGTTAATTTATGTGGTTTAGGAGTGTATATTTTGTAAAGAATAACAAAGTGTTTTTGTTTCAGTCGCTCGTAATCCCCGACAAATTTCAACATATTCTTCGTATTATGAATACGAACATTGATGGCAAACGAAAAGTTATGTTTGCCATGACTGCTATTAAAGGTGTTGGTCGAAGATATTCCAATATCGTTTTGAAAAAAGCTGACATTGATTTAGACAAACGTGCTGGAGAATGCACTGAAGAAGAGGTAAGTCTAGATTTCTCTTTATATATTTTTGATTCATTAAAAAATAACAATACTGATTAATTAGTAGTTCAAGTCAGAATCAATCTGAAGTTTCAACTTCCAATGTAAATATAATTACTATAGTTAACATCGAGAATAGTGTTAAAAATTCTATTATACATTTATTTATTCTATTAATTTATAAATTACAGGTAGAGAAAATTATTACCATCATGTCAAACCCCAGGCAATATAAAATTCCAGACTGGTTCCTTAACAGACAAAAGGATATTGTTGATGGTAAATACAGCCAGCTAACATCTTCTAACTTGGACTCTAAACTCCGTGAAGATTTGGAAAGGTTGAAGAAGATCCGTGCTCATAGAGGTATGCGTCACTACTGGGGTCTTAGAGTGCGTGGTCAACACACCAAGACTACTGGCCGCCGTGGAAGAACTGTTGGTGTGTCTAAGAAGAAGTAAACTGTACAATAAATAATATAATTTCTAAAATGGTTTTATTTTGACCCCACAGTTTATAATTTATATAAAAAAAATACAAAAATAAATTTAATTACATTATATGGCTTGTATATATTATTAATTAAATGAAGAAATAACTAATTTCTTCATGATATTAAATTGCCAGGATATAAATGCTTTTCAATAATGAAAAAATCAAAATATGGAATTATAAACTAATCAAAAAAATAAAATCTGGTGACAATTATGTATGTTTAATTTTTGACAGAATTTTGTAAGTTAACTAGTAGGGTAAGGAAATTCTCATTTTGTAACAAAATACTATATTCACAAATTTATTAATTGATATCAGCAACTCAAAACTAAGTTCATCCACTCTTAAAAAATATACTTAATTTTTCCAAAAATAATTAACATTTGATAAGTTACTATTTAGGATACATTGTACATCCATGCATATCTTGGTACTATACTATAAGGAAACAATTTTATAAAGATTGTGATGTTTTAATCAGCCACTAATAAAGAACTTAAAAATATTATTTACAATTTTAAAGAAAAAAATATTGAATATATAAAAGATTTATTCATATTGTGCTATAATCACCATCATATATACACCAGCCAGTAGCGCAAGTATCTCCTTAATAGACTGTGTAAATGTATTATTTGATCCCTCTAAAAGCTCAGGGATAACAGAAACAGTTGCAATATAAATGAAACCACCAGCTGTGAAAGGTAAAATAAAATTTGAAACCACTCCATCTCCAGAACCTTGTAAATATATTGATATAATAGTTCCAGATATAGCCCCAAACGCTGTTAACAGTTGAAGCATCATAGCTTTTTTGCGAGAACAACCTGATTGCACTAAAATAGCAAAATCCCCTATTTCATGTGGGATTTCATGTAATAAAATAGTAATAGTTGTTATTAAGCCAATGTTCTGCCCAGCAATATAGGAAGCTCCTATTGCTAATCCATCAGTGAAGTTATGTGTGAAATCTGCGGCAAGGTTTAGGTATCCAGCTATTTTTATTTCTTCCTTCTTATGTTTATTGGATTTCTTAGATTTGTCATCATGTTTCTTTTTATCAGTCCCATGAGAATGACCATGTCCACCACTAAATAATCGCACAGTTTTTTCTACAACAAGAAATGTGATGATACCTCCAAGTACTCCTAAGCCAACAGTCATATCATGGGGTTCATGGTGTTCTTCACTATGAGAATGGCTATGGCTATGACTGTGACCTTCTGCTCCATGAGAAGGTAAAAGTGCATGTGGAATTAAATGTAAAAATGCATCACCAAGAAGTCCACCAGAAGCAAATGACAACAATACTTTTAAAAGTGGTTGTTTTTCCACAGTGCCATCAATGGGAACGAAGAAGAGTATGAAAAACGGTATAATACTTATAATAACAGTGGACCCAAGAGCTTTTACATACAGGTCATAATTAGAATCAGGTTGCCCAATTTCTTCTTTAACATTTAGTTTTTCATTGGCAGCTTTGCTGTATTTTAAAGATGGAGGTTCTTCTCCATGGGAATGAGAATGGGAATGTCCAAGAACCGCTGTTATCATCCACGCTGCTCCAACACATATTAATATCTTTCGTAAATTGTTCATGGTAATTATAAATATCACTATTGCATAAATTTTTGTTTTATTTAAGCCGACATCAAAAAAGCTTTGATGTCATTGAACTTCTATTCTATTTAGTATGTGGTACTGGTACGTGACATGTCCGACGTGACAGATAGTGACTGACGTGCCAACTGCCAACTGCCTAATGTCTATTGTCTAGTTGTCAACAGTCTGCTAATCTGATAAAGTTCTGTAGTATCCGAAACATACAAATTTCAAATTCCTTATGTTTACTCATTAATAGTAAATTATTTTAAGAAGATGAATATCATATTAAATACTTAACTAAATAATAAACAAGTAGTCTAGTTAAGTAAAATGTTTCAAAATCTTGAATATTTTACGTGTTGTTTTGGTGTATTCGTAGCTAATTTCTTTTCAAAAATATTCGTAATGCTTTTGTAGCTTATCCTTTTTCTTTTTTAAAAAGATTTATTCGAGGACTTATGATTTATCTTAATTTTTATCTATGTAATTTGACATTCATAACAAATAAAAGTTAATCTGTGGTCAACTGGTCACTGACACTAATGTGATGTCTGATTGGTGGATAAGCTAGTATATAAGTATATTTTCCTTGTGGATAAGGCTTCTTGCATTGCATTCATTTTCATTGTGTATTTTATCATATACTTACTAACTTTGTTGATGTTCATTAGGAGCAAGAAAAAAAATATGATTATTATATTTTCAAAACCTTAACTGTTGTAAAAAACCTTGTTGTAAAACTTTTCATTACATTTGTTTATAAATGCTGTTAGTATTTCAAGAAAAAAACAAAATAAATAGCAAATTGTTTCTTTGTGTAAGTAGTTTATTTTGTGTTTTTAAATATTATAAAAAAATATTTAATGACATGATAAATTATTTATTAAAATTATACCAATCAGTGTACACATACATACAATGTCTCGTTTTAACGTCTAGTATTGTTTTTTACATTTAAAATATAATCATAACAGTCCCTTTCATAGCACAATGGAGAACCCAGAAACCAGTGGAAATTCGAGAATTAGTCAGGAGATGCCTACATCTATGTGCCATCCAGCACACAGAGTGCACAGATTTGTAGCACTGATATTAATGTGTTTTCTTTGTTTTGGTGAGTTTATACTCATAGAACCATTTGCTTAAATGTACATGAAAACTCTTTAACTTCTTTATTTTCTTTTTATAAATATTGTTTATACCTTATTCATTTTGGTGTGAGATGAAATGTAAACAAAGAAATACTGTTTCTAAAACTTATGTAACTTTTTAATTTCTATTTGATTGGGTCCAGGTTCACACCCAAAAGCCTATTTCTCAAACTTGAGACACATTTCTAAAATATAAAAAAATCAATATAAGAAAAACAAAATCATCAGAATACAACTTAACAAAATGAGAAACTTAATAAAAACAACAAAAGTAACAATGGAATCACAATAGTACTATAAATGTATTGAACAGGCTGACCGAAATTAAAAATGGTGGATATAATCTGATGATGGCAAAACATCACATTTTAATGTACAATGTCTGCAGTACTTGTGCTCAAGAATTTATTATAGTGGTTTATTTTTATATTATAAAAATGTGTCTCAAGTTTGAGAACAAGTTGGCTTTTAGGTGTTTTTACAAGTCAAGTATTTAAAAATTATATACAGAAAATAATTAATGGTATTTAATAAATACTATTTATAATACCCTAAAATAGGATGAATAGAAACTTTTTTAGATTTGAAATTTGATTTTTACAATGTTCCTGGCTGGTTTGCATATTTAAATATGAAAAATACTTTATATTTCATTATTATATTTGTTTCTTTTCATTTACAATTTTATAAAAAAATGTTTGTTTTTGTTTGCAAATCCATCTATTTTATTAAATTAGATTGAGCATGTCTACACAACTATTTCCCATACAACAAGGTTGGCTGGTAGAGAATGCTTTTTTGCATTAAGCCCACTTTTTGTGCAGATATTTTTTTCTAATATGATAATAAAGAATTAATAAATAAATTTAATTATGATTGAAATTGATAAATTTAAATCATAATTATTATTAACTAATAAGAGTTCTATAGACATAATCCAATAATAATACTTACAGCCATAAATCCATAGATTTTTTTTTTATACTCAATATACTATATTAAGCTCCATCAATTGTGTCCTATAAAATAACATTTTTTTATTTGTTTTACTTTTATCTCATGCCTTCATTAATAGGGTTATCATTAATAAAATATCCTAAACTGTTACTGTTAATTGGAATAGGACACTCGCTCAATAGAATTCACTTAATAATATTAACTTACATAATTATTGTGCTTATATTACTAATATTTTTCAGGATCATATTTTTGTTACGATACACCTGGAGCATTGGCTGATAACTTTAAAGATGATTCACACTTAAATACATCACAATTTGCATTACTATATTCCATATACTCATGGCCAAATGTAATATTATGTTTTATTGGTGGTTATCTTATTGATAGGTAAGTGCTATCTATTTTGTTCTTCATTCTGTCTCTTGCATGTAGCAAGGCACTCTAGGTCAGTTAACCCCAATCCCCATTTTTTGCCACCAACAATGTAATCAACTTTGTAATATAATATATAATTTTATATTAAAAACAATAATCACATAATTATAAAATATGTATGTTATGATAATTATGATCTAAAATTTTGCAATTTTGTCTTGGGAAGAAAATAAGATATAAGAAATATAGATATTCAGTTTTCTAGGTAAACTTTATTTACTAAACTTAGAAGATTTTCTTACTTCAAATAATTGTTAAAAACTGAGTAAGTGATTGTAATTGGAATATTCCTCATAGTGGGTATCTAATCCATAATCATTCCTTGTGTTTCCATTCCATCATTACAATTATTTTGGCACCAACGATTTATGCCACTATGATGTAAAACGTTTAATAATTTTGATTTCTTTTAGATGTTTTGGAGTAAGGTTGGGAACAATTATATACATGACCATTGTGTTTATTGGTGCAGTTATTTTCGCCTTTGGAGTGTATATTAATGCATATTGGCTAATGATTCTGGGCAGATTTATATTTGGGTAAGTCCAGTAACAAAAATAAAATAAAATAACAGTTAAATTTATAAAATTTAAATTTATAAAAAAAAGTTAAATATTTAAATTGTGTGTATTCTTTTTTAGTATTGGAGGTGAATCATTGCAAGTAGCTGTAAATAACTATGTGGTGTTGTGGTTTAAAGGCAAGGAGCTGAACATGGTCTTTGGACTTCAGTTATCCTTCTCCAGATTTGGTAGTACAGTTAACTTCTGGGTGATGGAACCTATCTACAGATGGGTGGCTAATTTTTATGGAGGATATGAGAGACTTGGTGTAGCTTTGTTTATAGGTTGGTAATAATTTTTGGTTCATATTGCTGATTTGGGCAGGCAGAGACAATGACAATGTTCAATGTATATTAAAAAGGTCTTAAAATTCTTTTTAGCTTTATGCAGTAGCATAACCTTCCAACCAAACTTCCAACCAAGAACCTTTTTTAATTCAGTTAAAGAATAATATTTTCAATAACTTGCCTTGCAGCTTCAATGACTTGCTTGGGATCACTTTTGTGTGGTGTGATACTGGGATGGATGGACCATAGAGCTGAGAGGATATTGGGAAGGCAGGAGGAGCAAGCAAAAGATGAACCATTCCACCTTTTGGACATTCTACATTTTAAACCTGTGTTTTGGCTTGTTACAATAATTTGTGTGGCATATTATTTAGCCATTTTCCCCTTTATTGCTCTAGGAAAGTAAGTATTTTAGTATGATTTTTTGGCTCATATTATTCGTGATTGGTTATATATCCTACTAATATTATAAATGACAATGGGTGCTCCTTTTCACTTTCACATAAAAACTACTAAATAGATTTAGATGAAAATACAGTAATATATACCTTCTACATCAGAATATCACATAGGCTACAATTTATGTAAAGATTTTGTATAATATCTCCATATTCGGGCGAATAATCGGGCGAAGCCGCGCGGGAGTCGCTAGTGTAAATATATTTAGTAGGTTCATGGATCCCACATAGCAGGATAGAATTTAGTGTTGAGACACTCCATTCAATGCTTTCCGAATTTCTGAGTTATTGCGTGTTGAATGATGTTGAAAACATGTTTTGTCTCTAACTCTTCCTCATTCTATTATTAACTAGAATGAGAAAATGAAAATAATTCATTCATCATTCCCGCGAGTCGGGAAGGCGAGGGAATGCTACCCAAAACCGTCGCATGTACTGTCATATGCTGTGTATATCTTAAATTTTGTAAGTAAATATTTCAAATGATTATTACTTACTTTTTTTAAAATATTTTGTGTAATAAAATTAACTACATATTACAGACTTTTTTCAAAATTTATATATTACATATAAATTTTTTAATTGACGAAGTGTTAATGATGATTGATGATAACCAAATACATTTACGTTTTAGATTGTTCTTCGAAAGGAAATTTGATTTTGTACCACAAGATGCAAACACAGTTAACTCTATGGTATATTTATTATCGGCTGCATTAAGTCCATTCTTTGGTATACTCATAGATAAGACAGGAAGAAATGTAACTTGGGTTATACTGAGTATAGTCACTACTATTGGATCTCACTTTCTGCTCGCATTCACTTTTGTCAATCCATATGTTGGTGTGGTGAGTATATATATGGGGCTTTCACTAAATGACGTCATACCCATTTCATCATTTTTTGGACCACTCCTAAGTCCTGGTCACAGTTGTTGACATTTGTGAGACAACTTTTACACTGTATCGTATCACACGTATCGTAGCACTACGACACATGTATCGTAACAATACGTTCCCTTTGCCTATCCTGCTGCGTGTGGAATACAGTGTAAAGCTAAAAAAATATTTTTGTACAATTAATATATCTATATCTATATAAATAACTTAAATATGATCCAATAATTATAACTAAATATATACAAATTTGTTTTTAAATATTATATTTTTATAATATTTATGACTAAACACATGATGATTCTGGTGGAAATAATTACACTTCATTTAGTAAACTTTTGTAAAATTTTATTAATTTACATTACAGTAAAAATTCTAACTGTAAGCTGATTAAAATAAATGACATGTGAATTGGGTAAAGTAAATTAAAAAATTTGCATAGATATTCATTTATTTAAATGAGGCCATTTAACATAATATAAAACATCTGAATTACATTAAAACAGTTGTTGTATTATAGACGTTTGCAATATATTATTTGATAACAATGAAATATGATTAATTCATATCAATATTTAAATTATAAATGTTTCATTTGTTTTAGATATCACTGGGCATATCGTATTCGTTGCTGGCGAGTGGTCTGTGGCCGCTTGTTGCTATGATCGTTCCAGAAAACCAACTGGGCACAGCTTATGGCATGTTAGTCCTTTTTTATTAGGATTTACAATCGTCGCGCTTAAAGTCGCACACTTGAGACCTTAACGCCTTACTTTTCTAACGGTTGTGGACTATTTTTAGTTTCAAAGCGTTTAATCATATCAATAATAAAAAATGTACGATATATTTTTTTTGTATTTATATAATTATATAATTTGATGGCTTTGACTCGACATTTAACAAAGTGTTAAATGATTTGTTTTCGATTTCCTCACAGTTCAGGCAGATAATACAACTTACATCTTATCTACCAAAACTGTGTGACGTAGTTTTCCAATATACTAAAGGTAAAAGTCATATTTTTTCTACTTAAATACTATATCTTGCTTTGTCTACTTTGAAACTACGGAGACATGTATTTATTTTGATTTAATTACATACACATTCCGTACTTTTTAATTAAATTATTGAGACCGTTATGGTGCGGCAGCATAGCGTGAAGTAACGGTAATGGGTTCGATTCCACTCAAATAAATGAATATATTTTCTTGCTTTGGTAAGAAGAGAAAGGTCGGCGTTGAGTACTGCCACTCAACCCCCAACGTCACAATAGTGGGTCGGACAGTGTGGAATGTGTTGTCTTAATACTAAGTTACCTCTGCCCACCATACCATATGCACGTACATACATATATGTACATTACGTGCACAATTACTACTAATACAGCACCTGTCTATTTCAGATGTCAAGCAGTACAAAACCTAGGATTAGCGACAGTTATCATCTTCGCCGGCATGATCGTTGACAAATATGGTTACTTAATGTTAGAAATGTTCTTCCTTGGATGTCTATTTGGTAAGAAACGTTTTATTAGTTTATTATTATTGGAAATAATGTTTTGTTTCTAATACAAGACATTGTCAGACAGCTTAAGTACCTACCCGTTAATATTACATATGACCTTATTACTTTGTCTATTTAAATTGTTTGTTATCGATACTTATATTCTGAAACTGAAGACGTTGTTGGTTGAACGTGTTCATGTTGTGTCCTATTATTTTGCTTATAATAAAGATATCACTTTGATAAATTGGTCTGACGGTAAACGCATCTGCCGTTGATTCGATTCCTACGCGGGGAAATGAGTTTTTTTTAATTTCCTCTCTAGTAAATAAATAAAGCGCAGCGTGGAGTCTCGTCACTTAACACGTACGTGGGGAAGTGATTTTCTAATAAGTTATAACACAAGGTTCCTTCTGGTTTTTCTTATTATCCTGCTGTATTGTACGGGATGCAGCGTGAAGACAGTGAATACAGCGTGAAATTACTCTGATTATAGTGTCACTGATAGCGGCAGTTCTAATTTATATCCTGGACTCTGCTAACAACGGTGTCCTGAATCTATCTACCAGCAAGAGGGAGGCCTTAAAGAAGTATGCTGTTTTTTATATTTATTTCTATATAGTATTTATGTTTTTAAGTAATTATATAAAAAATAACATATAGTTTAAATAACTAGACGATAATTAATTTCGTTTAGTTAGTTAAGTCAAATGATGTTAAATGCACAAAGGGTGAGACAACGTCTGCCTGTAGAT